>ML395692.1:0-15746 GCA_005239525.1 Nicotiana knightiana | reverse complement strand
TATATATATATGGTGCAGTGTGCAACCCAATCCTCCCTTATTCCTCCTTAACAATTACAAAAACAGTAAATGATATTTAATATGTTGCGGTGCGCAACCCGATCCCACCAGTCCTCCCTTATTGCTCCTCAATATATCACTCTTATTCCTCATGTTGCGGCGTGCAACCTGATCCCACCTGTCCACCCTTATTACTCCTGTTTCGGCATGCAACCCGATCCAACCAAACATTAGTTTAAATCAACAACCAATCCACAACTCAATTACCATAATTTCTACTACCAAGAGTATGAGTACACAACAACAAAAGAATCACGTAAAAATCAAAAGAATACAACAACCTTTACAAAAACAACAAGACATGTAAGGCACGTGATAACTACACAGGTNATATATATATATATATATATATATATATATATATATATATATATATATATATATATATATATATATATATATATGGTGCAGTGTGCAACCCAATCCTCCCTTATTCCTCCTTAACAATTACAAAAACAGTAAATGATATTTAATATGTTGCGGTGCGCAACCCGATCCCACCAGTCCTCCCTTATTGCTCCTCAATATATCACTCTTATTCCTCATGTTGCGGCGTGCAACCTGATCCCACCTGTCCACCCTTATTACTCCTGTTTCGGCATGCAACCCGATCCAACCAAACATTAGTTTAAATCAACAACCAATCCACAACTCAATTACCATAATTTCTACTACCAAGAGTATGAGTACACAACAACAAAAGAATCACGTAAAAATCAAAAGAATACAACAACCTTTACAAAAACAACAAGACATGTAAGGCACGTGATAACTACACAGGTAATCACAACAATTTAGACATGAGCATATATGCACCAAGTCATAGAGAAACTCACAATTAAGAAGTAACAAAACAACAAGGAAGGCAATAACTTCAACTAAGGCAAATAAGGCCAACAACGAGCAAGAGGTAAATAAATGCTAACAACATCATATTGAGCATGTAAGTGTAGCCTAACAACAAGATACCACATATTATGACAATTTGATCAAAGGCATGGAAAAATACTAGAAAATCTAATCGGTCAACACCACATATAAACTGTGTACCCACTCATCACCTTGCATACACAGCTTTCACATATCGAGATAGCATAAGTGACTCAATTTCTAAGGGGTGGTTTCCCCCACACAAGATTAGGCAAGATACTTACCTCAATAGCGTAAATTCCTACTCCGGGATGACCTCATCTCTGGACCCGGTCTCCAAAGGCTTTGAATCTAACCATAATCATATTAATACCATCAACATAGGCTAACGAATCGAATTTCGCAATAAAAACTACAAGATATGCCAAAAGTCCGAAATCAGCCAAAACTCGACCCCTGGGCCCACATCTTGAAACCAGTCAAAAATGACAGAATTAGAAACCTCGTTCTCTCCCGAGTTTAACCATATAAAATTCTTCAAAATCAGACTCCGTTTGGTCCCTCAAATCCTCACCTCAAACTCTCCAAAACTTAAGCCCTAACTTCCTTAATTTCACTTTGAAATCATCAATCAAATCCCAAAAACGAACATGGATTCATGAAATATAACCAAAACCGAGTAAAAAAAACTTACCCCAATCCATATGGTGAAAATCCCCTCCAAAATCGCCCAAATCCGAGCTCCCCAATTCAATATATGACCGAATGAACAAACCCTTATTTTATATATTTTTTTGCCAGCTATTCTGCATGTTTCTCGTGCCAAACAATCTAGAAACTCGCTTTTTATGCCTCCAATGGATTCCTTGTAAAATTTTAGTCAAGTTAGGCTTTTGAATCACTTAATTTGACCTTAAAATGAAGGAGATATGTTGGTTTCAATATTTTTAAATAGTGCAGATTTTTAAATACGCTGCTAGTGACAATTCCGTAATTAATCCGAACAAAATCTGACAGCCTAATTCTTAGTAAAATAACCATAAAATCCTCATACAATGCCCAAATTTGATGATTCTTTTGCTACGATATGGATCTAAATCTTCAATCAAAAAAGAAACTCGGAGCTCATTTGTTCAATATGTGTAACGACCCGGCCGGTCGTTCCGTGAGATTTTCCATGTTTTCCCCGTTTCTGCTTTATCATATGTTGCTTAGCCTATTTATGTTATTTTGGGTCGGTTGGTTCGGGTTCGGGTTCGGAGTGGTTGTGGTGAGAATTGAGACACTTAGTCTCTTAAATTAGCTTAATAGTTGAAAAAGTCAACTGGAGTTGACTTATTGGTAAACGACCTCGGAATGTAGATTTTATGACTCAGACAGCTTCGTTAGGTGATTTGGGACTTAGGAGTGTGTTCGGAATGAAGTTTTGATGTCCGGTGTAGAATTAAGCTTGAATTGGCGAAAGTTAATTTTTGGCGATTTTCGGTCGGCAGGGAAAAATAGGCTATCTGGGTCGGAATGGAATTCTAGAAGTTGGAGCAGGATCGTAATGTCATTTTAGATGTGTGTGAAAATTTTCAGTTCATTCGGACGTGTTTTGATTAGTTTCGGCATCATTGGCGGAATTTAGAAGTTTCAAAGTTCATAGGCTTGAATTTGATGTGATTTTGGTGTTTTTGCGTTGTTTTTGGTGTTTTGAAGGCTCGACTAAGTTTGAATGATGTTATGGGGTGTGTTGGTAGGTTTGGTTGAGGTCCCGGGAGCCTCGGGTATGTTTCAGGTGGTCAACAGAGTGTGTTTGGCCTTAAAAGGTTGTTGTTGCAGCTGTATTTTCTTGGTCAGGTTTCCTTATATGTGATCGCAATGGTGTGGCTGCGATCGCATAGGCTTATTGGTGAGGCAGCAGAAATTGTTATATGCGATCGCCTTTAGTGGTCTGCGATCACGAAGTGAAAGAAGCCAGAGCAGTGTGGTCGCGTTAGGTGCAATGCGATCGCACAGTGTGGGCGCGTGTGGAAGGGGGGTGTTTGGTTACTCTATGCGAACGCGGTTGGGTGGACGCGATCAAACAGAGGGAGGAGAGCCAATGCTTCACGAACGCATCCCTGGTGACGCGAACGCACTGAAGAAGTATTTAGTGTTGGGCAGTGTTTTATAAAAGCCCTTTCTTACGAATTTTTGTCTATTTTCCTCCATTGTTGAGCGGGTTTGGAGCTCTTTGAGAGGGATTGAAGAGGAAATCGAAGAGAAACACTTGGAGGTAAGATTTTTGACTTCATAACTCGATTCTATGTTGTTTTCTAAGTAATTAAACCGGAAATTTGTTGGATTTAAACCCAAAATTGGGGAGGTTAGGTGCATGAGAATTGGAAATTTCTTTTGATGATTTGAGTGGGCAATTGTGGTCTGATTTTGGTGTTCTTGGTATGTATAAAATCGTGAGAGGATGAGGATTCTTGTGACGTAAATTTTATAAAATTTCGAGACGTGGGCCCGGGGCTCAGGTTTGGCCAAATTTCGAGAATTGTGTCTAAATTGATAGATTTCAATTGGGTTTTGTTCCTTTAGCGTATATTGATAATGTTAATCTGGTTTTGGTTAGATTTGGAGAAATCGCGAGCTGATTCGAGGGGCAAGAGCATCGCGGAGTAGCTTTTGGGCCGTTTTGAGGTAAGTAACGATTGTAACTATAAACCTGAGGGTATGAAACCCCGGTATTTTATATTATTTTGGTAAATGAGGTGACACACATGCTAGGTGACGAGCGTGTGGGCGTGCACCGATAGGGATTGTGACTTGGTCCGTCCTATAGCGACTATTAAGCCGCATATTCGATTTGAAACCTTATGATATCCTGTATTTTAGAAATTTATACTTGTTTATGGGCTTTGAGCCATGTTTGGGGCCTTGTGCCGACCTACTTAGACCCTCAGAGGTACTTCTACACTATTCTTACACTATCCTGATAGAACAATTGTGAACTCAGTCATGTTTTCTACTTGTTGTTATTTTCACTGTTATCACATGGTTTTGAAACTCTGAGAGGTATTTTGGGTTGAGTCCCGTGAGTTGAGATGAATTGCCCGAGTGGCTTGTGAGGATGACTGAGTGAGGCCGAGAGCCGAGTATGTGAGGATAGTTATGGATCGGGCTACACGCCGAAGCAATATATATATTATGTATGGATGGGGCTGCACGCCGCGGCAATATATATGTTATATATGGATCCGACTGCACGCCTCAGCAATACATATATTGGATCGGGTTGCATGCCGCAGCAATATAGCGCTTAGGCTGTAGGAGCCCCTCCGGAGTCTGTACACCCAGTGGGCGCAGTCGACTATTATATGTACCGGCCTGCACACCGCAACGTATGTTATATGGATCGGGCTGCACACCGCAGCAGTATATATATATATATATATATATATTGGATCGGGTTGCCCGCCGCAGTAGTTGTGTCTATTCATGGTACTTGCTGAGTACAGGTGTTTAAGTGAGAGCATGAGATTTTGATAGTGGAGTCACGAGTGACTGAGAGGCTTTCCCGAGAGGCTTCATTGTGAGTGATACTGTGCCCGAGGGGCCTATATTCTTATAAAACTACTGTTTTCACTCTTCTTTACACTGAGCCTCTAATGATAATGTTGGACAAATGTTTTTATACGAGATTTTAAATGGAAACTGGAGTTTTATGAAATATTCGGAAATGTAGATTTTTGACTTGATTTACTTATTCCCACAGTTACTTATTATATGGATTTACATAATTTATAAATGCTCGTCACTACACTCAAGTTTTTAGTTACTTTGATTACTTAGTGAGTTGGCGTACTCATGTTACTCCCTGCACCTCTGCGTGCAGATCTAGGTACCGGACCATCTTACTAGTTGATTTTCGGACGTGCTTGGAGTTGTTCAAGGATTGAGGTAGCTGCTCAGCGTCCCCGGCTCACCTCCTTTCCTTTCCTCAGTTCATAGTTTTTGTCTTTTGTACTTCAGGCTTTGTAGTAGCAAGTCACCTTATTGTACATTTTATTTATAGTACTAGATGCTCGTGACAGTTAACTCCAGGTTTTGGGGTAGTGTATAAATTATTTATCTCATTTTGTTGTTTAAAATCTACTAGTTCTGGGAAATTATGAAATATTATGATAGTCTGTAATGGTTGGCTAGCCTAGTTCCATGATAGGCGCCATCACGATCGGCTTAGGATTCGGGGTCGTTATAAGTTGGTATCAGAGCCTAGGTTACATAGGACTCAACGGTCATGAGCAGGTTTAGTAGAGTCTTGTGGATTGGTACGGAGACGTCTGTACTTATCTTCGAGAGGCTGCAGAATCCTTAGGATCAATCTCATTTTTCTTGAATTTTGTCGTGTCATTTTGTTGATTCTGAAAATCTAAACTTCTGCTGTTTCATTCTCTCACGGTGAGGACTCGCGCTACCGATCAAGGTGATCAGCCACTAGCTAGACCAGCGAGGGGTCGAGGCCGTGGTAGAGGTAGGGGGCCAGCCCGTGTGGTGGCTAGGGAAGTACCAGTTTATCCCCTTACTATTTAGGAGCAGATCCCCGCCGCAAATACTCCAGCGGGACAGGCTCAGGCACTGGCTGTGCCTATTGTTATTCCGGGTCTTCAGGACACCTTGGCCCAGACCTTGACAGTATGTACCACCCTTGCTCAGGCAGTTGTTGCATCTTCTACTGCCGCTACTTCTCAGGCCGGGGAGGCAGTCAGACTCCAGTTGCCCGGACACCTGAGCAGGTTACTCAGGGCCATCAGACACCGGGGGCGGTTCCAGCCCAGCCGGTTGTTCTAGTTCAAGACTTCGTGGTTCCAGCTATGCCAGATGATGAGCAGCATAGGCAGGAGAGATTTAGTGGACTTCAGCCTCCGACATTCAGTGGTGCTGAGGGCGAGGATGCCCAGGGTTTTCTGGATAAGTGTCAGAGGAGGCTTCATACTGCTGGGATTCTGGAGACCAGTGGGGTCTCGTTTGCTACTTTTCAGTTTTCTAGTGCTGCTTTCACTTGGTGGGAGTCTTTTGAGAGGCGTAGTCCTGTTGGTTCAGCACCCCTCACCTGGCAGCAGTTCTCCACTATCTTCTTGGAGAAGTATGTACCCCAGTCTCACAGGGAGGAGCAGCGCAGGCATTTTGAGCAGCTGCGACAGGGGGAGCTATCAGTGACGCAGTATGAGATGCGATTTTCAGAGTTGGCTCGTCATGCCACCGAGTTGGTCTCTACTGATAGGGAGAGGAGTAGGAGGTTCGTGGATGGCCTCACTTATCAGCTCCACCTTTTCATGACTCGGGAAAGAGTATCAGGTGCTACCTTCGAGCAGGTTGTTGATATTGCTCGAGATATTGAGTCGGTTCACCGCCAGGAGCGGGAAGAGAGGGAGGCCAAGAGGCCTCGTGGATCGGGTGGTTCTAGTGGTTCTCCTTCCAAGGGAAGTTTCAGCATGGTAGAGGCCATTCACTCAGGCCTCCTCAGTCAGTCCGCCCATCCTATAGTGGTGCATCTTCGGGGCATGGTCCTCGCAGTTCTCAGCCAGCCCGTTCTTTATTCGGTTCCCTTCCAGCCCAGAGTGCAGCTCGAGCACCATCAGTTCAGGGTTCCTCTATGCATGGTTCTCCTAGTGGCCATTCTGGTGCCAGGGGTTCCTTTCAGTCCCCGTCTCCAGCTCCAGGGAGTTGTTATGAGTGTGGAGAGTTCGGGAATATGAGAAGGCAGTGTCCTCATCTTCTTGGAGGCCCATCTCAGATGAGGAGCCAGCCTTCGACTTCAGCTCCAGTTATTTCACCACCCACCCAGGCAGCCAGGGGTAGTAGTCAGTCAGCTAGAGGCCGCCCTTGAGGGGGAGGTTGAGCAGGTGGAGGTCAGGCACGTATGTATGCATTTCCAGCCAGGCCAGATGCTATGGCCTCCGATGCAGTGATTGCAGGTATTGTATCAGTCTGTCACCGAGATGCTTTGTCTTTATTTGACCCTGGTTCTACATATTCCTATGTTTCATCATATTTTGCCCATTTTCTAGATATGCCCCGTGAGTCTTTAGTTACGTCTGTTCATGTGTCGACTCCGGTGGGCGATACTATTATTGTGGACCGTGTGTATTGATCGTGTGTGATATATATTGGGGGTCTGGAGACCCGAGTGGACCTACTGTTACTCAGCATGGTCGATTTTGATATGCTATTGGGCATGGATTGGTTATCTCCGTGTCATTCTGTTCTTGATTGTCACACTAAGACCGTGACCTTAGCTGTGCCAGAATGTCCGAGGATTGAGTGGAGAGGTTCTTCTGACTATCACAATGTATACAAATAGGTGACAAAGGTTTGGGCCAAAAATAGAATATCTTCCAAGAAACTCCGGAGCCATTCAGGTTCTTCACCGGCCTTATCTAAAGCTATGAATTCAGATTCCATTGTAGAACGGGCGATGCACGTTTGTTTGGATGATTTCCAAGACACTGCTCCACCCCCAATTGAAATAACATATCCACTCGTGGATTTAACTTCAGATGATCCGGTGATCCAATTTGCATCACTATATCCCTCGATCACGGAGGGATATTTGTTATAATGCAAACCATAGTTTTGGGTATGTTTCATATTCCCCAAAACTCGTTTCATTGCCATTCAATATATTTGATTGGGATTACTTGTAAATCGACTCAGTTTGCTAATAGCACATGCTATATATGGTCGCATACAATTCATTATATACATCAAACTTCCTAATACTCTTGCATAGTCCAGTTGTGAGTCACTTTCACCTTCATTCTTTTGAAGTGCATAACTCACGTCAATTGGAGTCTTGGCAATTTTGAAATCCAAATACTTGAACTTGTCAAGTACCTTTTCAATGTAGTGAGACTGTGATAATGCTAGACCTTGTGGAGTCTTGTGAATTCTGATTCCTAAGATCACATCAGCAACTCCTAAGTCTTTTATATCGAATTTGCTAGCCAACATGCGCTTTGTAGAATTTATATCTGACATGCTTTTGTTCATTATCAACATGTCATCAACATATAAACAAACAATGACTTCATGACCTGGAGTGTTTATAATGTAAACACATTTGTCGCACTCATAGATTTTAAACCCATTTTCCAACATTGTTTTATCAAATTTGGCATTCCATTGTTTGGGTGCTTGTTTAAGTCCATAAAGCGACTTAACAAGTTTGCACACTTCTTTTTCTTTACCAGGAACCACAAAACCCTCAGATTGTTCCATGTAAATCTCTTCCTTCAATTCTCCATTTATGAAAGCTATTTTAACATCCATTTGATGGATTTCAAGACCATACACGGCCGCTAATGCCACTAACATCCTAATAGATGTTATCCTCGTTACTGGAGAGTAAGTGTCAAAGTAATCAAGGCCTTCCTTTTGTCTATAACCTTTGACAACAAGTCTTTCCTTATATTTGTCAATAGTGCCATCAGCTTTCATTTTCCGTTTAAAGATCCATTTCGAACCTTAAGGCTTATTTCCAGGAGGAAGATCAACCAATTCCCAATTATGGTTATCCAAAATTGATTGAATCTCACTATTGACTGCCTCTTTCCAAAACGCCGCATCAGAAGATGACATAGATGCTTTAAAAGTTTGAGTTTCATTTTCAAGCAAGAATGTCACAAAATCTGGTCCAAAGGAAGTAGATGTTCTCTGACGTTTGATATGCCTTGGATCTTCTACACTTGGAGTATTTTCCTTTGGTTCTTCCCGAGGTCGTTTAGGTCTTTCACTTAATGACTCGCATTCAGTTTTATACGAATAAATGCTTTCAAAGAATTCAGCATTATCTGATTCCATTACGGTATTAACATGAATCTCGGGATTATCGGATTTATGGACCAAAAACTGACATGCTTTACTGTTTGTAGCATATCCAATGAAAATGCAATCTACTATTTTTGATCCAATATTAACTCTTTTAGGTAAAGGAACTTGTACCTTACTAGACACTCCACACTTTGAAATATTTCAAGTTAGGTTTTCTTCCTTTCCATTTTTCATATGGAATAGATTGCGTTTTGTTGTGGGGTACTCTGTTGAGTATTCGGTTAGCTGTAAGGATAGCTTCCCCCCTCCCCCCCCACAAACTCTGCGGTAATCCGGAACTTATTAATAAAGAATTCATCATTTCCTTTAATGTTCGATTTTTTCTTTCCGCACGTTGGGACGCTGAGCAGCTACCTCGATCCTCGAACAAACTCCAAGTACGTCAGAAATCAACTAGCGAGATGGCACGGTACCTGGATCTACACACAGAGGTGCAGGGAGTAACGTGAGTGAGCCAACTCAGTAAGTAACCAAAGTAACTAAAAATTTGAGTGCAGTGACGAGCTTTTATAAATCAGAATTTCATAAAAACAGTAATTCAACTTTTATTAGAAAAGCTCAGTATAAAGAAGAGTGAGAAAAACAGTAAATTTCACAATGTAACAGCCTCTCAAGCATAGTATCACTCATAACAAGGTCTCTCAGTCACTTGTGAATTACACTATCGGTATTCCATACTCACACTAAGCACTCTCACTCAACAGGTACCAGGTATCCACACAACTGCTGCGGCGTGCAGCTCTGTCCACCTAAAATACGCTGCAGCGTGCAGCCCGATCCAATATATATATAGTCGACTATGCTCACCAGGGGTGCACAGACTCCGAAGGGGCTCCTACAGCCCAAGCACTATGTTGATGCGGCGTGCAGTCCGATCCAATATACATATGTTGCGGCGTGCAACCCGATCCATATGATATTTGCTGCGGCGTGCAACCCGATCAATAACTATTCTCACAAATCTCGGCTCTCGGCCTCACTCAGTCATCCTCTCAAGCCACTCGGGCAAATCATCTCAACATCACTGGGCTCAACCCAAAATACCTCACAGTACTCTAAATAGTGTAATAATAGTGAAAATAGCGACAAGTAGTAAGCTTAACTGAGTTCACAACTTATTTACTAACATAGTGTGAGAATAGTGTAAAAATACCCCTGAGGGTCTAAACAGATCGGCACAAGGCCCCAAACATGGCTTACATCCCATAAATAATTATAAGTCCCTAAAATATAGGTTATTTCATGATTTCAAATCAATTATACGGATTACTAGTCGCTACGGGATGGACCAAGTCATGATCCCTATCGGTGCATGCCCACACGCTCGTCACCTAGCATGTGCGTCACCTCATTTATCAAAATAATGTGAAATACCGGGGTTTCATACCCTCAGGTCTAGAGTTACAATCGTTACTTACATCAAAACCGGCAAAAATTACTAGTCCGCGGTGCCTTTGCCTCTAGATTCGGCCTCCGAGTGCTCCAAATCTACCAACAATCAGATTTATGTCATTATTATATGACAAGGAATGGAATCCATTCGAAAATTATCAGAATTACCCAAATATCCCGAAATTGGTCAAACCTGACCCCCGGGACCACGTCTTGGAACTCGATAAAATTTATACCACAAGAATCCTCATCCTCCCACGAGTCTATACATACCAAGAACACTGAAATCGGAGTCCAAATGATCCCTCAAATTCCCATTTTAAGGTTTCTTAATCACAAGCCCTAATTACCCGTTTTTAGCACTGATTTTTTCCAATTTTCACCACTAATCAGACCTTTAATCACATATAAATGAGTTTTAAGTCCAAAATCCTTACTTCAATGAAGAACTATCGATTTCCCTCTTCAAAAACCCTTCAAAAGTGTCACGACCCAAAATCCCTAAGGCCGTGATGGCGCCGGACATCAATGTCAAGCAAGCCAAATTGTTAATTAATTGAAATAACTTTCCGGTTTTAACATTTATGAAAACAGTTCCTTTCACTTTATTACATAATAACCAAAAAAAATCTATCAATTAGGAACAAGGTTTTGAATACTACACTTTAACAATTATAACCCAACACATATCCCAGAACCCGGTGTCACAAGTACATGAGCAATTTCTAAGAATTTATACAATCATTACAAAGCATGTCTGAAATACAACTGGACAAGGAAATTTAAAATGAAGTCAATACAGTACGAAGGAGACTCTGTCAGCTGTGGATTGCCTCCGGATTATGCAGCTCGCGTAAGTCTCCGAATCCTCCACATTGCTATGAAAGTACCTGTGCAATAAAATGCACAGCAAGTATAGCATGAGTACAAAAATAATGTGTACTCAGTAAGTCGCCAGCCTAACCTCACAGAGGTAGTGATGAGAGGTCAAATTAGACACTTACTAAAGGTCAATTTAGAATATTTAAGTATGACACTAAGCATGATTGTCATAGGCAATTTATAAAAATCAGGATTTAAATATTTTCAACTCTGATCATGTTTAACACTTTATATCTTCGTCCTATTAATACAATTAATCAACATGGGTGACTTAATCAAATAACAATTAATCGACGGGAAGGAACAACTTCTTCCAAAATCTCTTTTAATAACTTTAAAACTCTGTCATTTCAATTGAAAATTTAATATTTCAGGCCACTAATCCGGAAAAAGTCATAGCAACTACGCAGCAAATATCATGCGCAAGCAATGCCGAGGGTCGAACGGCGCAGACCAACAATAATAAACTTTGCACTGCCGAGGGTCGAACGGCTCGAACCATAGATGCATCTATCTGCCCCACTCGCGAATAGATCGTGCGACGCGGTTATACATACAAATAATAAGGCTAGCCTGCTCGCGAATCATACCTGCGACTCAAGTGCTGATATATACACATATCCACATAATAAATCCTTGTTTTTATCAAGAAGCAGTTTTTCTCAGGATAGTGGTAAATTCTTGTTAAAAGAAACATGAAATATAGGTTTTAAATCTTTATTTTTGAAACTCATTTGTCAAGTTTAATGATATTCCATGATACAACCCAGTCCAGGTACACAAATATCCACAGAGGAATCAATTCTCTTTCTAGAAGATTAACAAAATGAACTCTAGTTTTCTTTTAGATATTCAATTACGTTTTTATATTAGCAGTGTAATATTACAAGCAGGATTACAGGTACAACACATAAGGCATGTTAGTGGGTCCTAGACTACCCGGACACGGCATAATAGTAGCTACGCACGGACTCCCGTCACCTCATGCATACGTAGCCCCCGAAGATAATAGCATGTACTGAATTAGTTCACCTAGGGGGACGATTCCCCCTCACAAAGTTAGAAAGGAGACTTGTCTCACTCTGAAATTCCAATACCGGCTTTCAAGCCCTTCCGATGACTCCAACGGACGCACAATGCTCCGAAACTACCACATAACGGCAAAGCAATGAAAATTCATCCTAGTACTCACAGCAAATTCAAATTATATACTTTCCCAACCCCGCTCAGAGAAATGACCAAAATACCCTCGGGCCCACGTGCCCAGAAATTCGAAATTCTCGAAGATACATTCTACCCATAGCTCTACTAGCTCAATCATACCATTTACTCTACATTCCATGCTCAAATATGTGGCTAAATTCCAAATTTATATTTTCTAGGTTTTTTCAATAATTTCTCAAATTCCTACCAATTTCCATGCCTAATCCATGCATATAATCTTGTATTATCTTAAAACGGAAGGAATTTACTTACCTTGGTGCCTGACGAAAACCCCCCTTGAAATGCTCTCCAAAATCGCCCATGCCAAATGAAAAATGGGTGAGAAATGACCTGACTTTAAAACATTCTGCCCAGGCCTCCCTTCGCACGTGCGGCCCAATAGCCACTCTTGCGGCTCCTCACCTGCGAAAATTCCATTGCAGGTGCGTCTCTGACTCAACCCAGCATCTCTCTCTTCTGCGGTCCCTTCTTCGCACCTACTCTTCCGCAAGTGTGACCCATCTTCCGCATCTGCAGCCTCCTCAGCTCCAGCCCAGAACTCGCACCTGCGGCACCCTTAGCCGCACCCGCGGCTACGCACCTAAGGGTCAAAGCCTCACAGGTGCGGTTACACCAGATGACATCAACCTCCAGCCTTCTTCAACTTCAAACATTGATCCGTTAACCACCCGAATTCCACCCGAGACCACCCCGGGACCCCGTCAAATTATACCAACCTGTTCCAAAACATAATGCGGACTTNGAATCGCACCCAAATCCCAACTTTATGAACTTAGAAATTTCCAACTTCTACATCCGATGCCAAAACCTATCAAATCACGTCCGATTGACCTCAAATTTTGCGCACAAGTCATATTCAACATTACGGACCTGATCCAACTTCCGGAATCGCATTCCGACCTCGATATCAAAACTTCCACTTCCGGTCGGATTTCTCAAAAACCTTCAAATTTCTATCTTTAGCCAAATGACTTCAAAATGACCTACGGATATCCAAATTCACTTCTGATTGCGCTCCCAACTCCAGAATCACCATACGAAGCAATTCCCAGACTCGGAATCCCAAACGGACATCAACAACACTGAAATGCACTTCAAGCCCAAATCTATGAAATTCTTCTAAAATGCTAACTCCCACCAAAACCCGATCCGGACATACGCACAAGTCCGAAATCATCATACGAACCTACAGGAACCTTCAAATCCTAATTCGGAGGTCGTTCACTCAAAATTCCAATCTTAGTTGATTCTTCCAAATTAAGGCTTCTGAAATGAGAATTTTCTTTCCAAATCAATTCTAAACTTCCTGAAATTCAATTCCGACCACGCCCACTGGTCATAATACCTAAAACGAAGCTGCTCACAACTTCAAATCGCTGAACGACGCGCTAGAGCTCAAAATGACCGATCGGGTCGTTACAAAAAGCTTCAAACCCGTATGAAAATGGTGAAAGAAAGACCAAAATTCGCTAAGGACCCTTTTTATATGGTCTGCCCAGGGATTTCCGCACCTGCGGCCTAAATCTTCACCTGTAGAACTGCACCTGCGGTCTCAGGTGCGCACCTGCGAGAAAACACTTAGAGTCGATTTTCCGCATCTGCGACTCCATTTCCGCACCTGCTACACCGCAGGAGCGGCCCCACGTCCGCATTTGCGACCTTCACTGATCCAGCCAATTTCCTCATCTGCGGAGCCTTGTCCGCTTCTGCAGGCCCGCACCTGCGGTCCCCTATCCGCAAGTGCGGTCATACCAGTACCAGCAACATCAGCTGCTATTTTCCAACTCGAAATCCTCCGATGGCTATCTGAAATCATCCCGAGCCCCTCGGGACCCCAACCAAAAATACCAACAAGTCTCATAACCTCATTCAAACTTAGTCGAGCCCTCGAAACACCAAAACAACGCAAAAGCACTAAAAATCACATCAAAATCAAGCCTATGAACTTTGAAATTTCTAAATATCACCAAGGATGTCGAAACCAACCAAAACACATCCGATTGACCTGAAAATTTGCACATATATCAAAAATAACATTACGAACCTGCTCCAACTTCCGGAATTCCATTCCGACCCCGACAGCGTATTTTCCACTGCCGACCGGAAATCGCCAAAAACTAACTTTCGCCAATTCAAGCCTAATTCTATACCGGACCTCAAAACTACATTCCGAACACGTTCCTAAGTCCCAAATCACCTAATGAAGCTATCCGAGCAATAAAATTCGCATTCCAAGGTCGTTTACCAAGAAGTCAATTCCCAGTTAACTTTTCCAACTATAAGGCTACTTTAAGAGACTAAGTGTTTCAATCCTCACTATAACCACTCCGAACCCGAACCACCCGACTCCAACACATCATAACAACTTAAACAATGCATAACAAGGAAGAAACAGGAATCACTGTGCAAATTCTACGGAACGACCGACCGGGTCGTTACAGATTAGTAGCCCTCTCAATTCACTATTTTGTGAACTATAACGAGTATATGTCACTACTAAAAAACTGGCTAATTCGGTCTAGAAAAACCGACCGAAATCGGTCAAAATTTGAGAAAAAATGATCGATTTCTGATCGCTTTTAATTAGTCAGAAAAATTATGGTCGCTAAGGTATTGCGACCGAAATTGGTCGAAATTTTTCGACGAAAAATGGTCGTTTAGTTTAATGCGTTGATTGACAACCAAACTACATATACCTACCGAAATCGGTCGGTATTAATTAAAAAAAAATAATTTATTTTGCAAATACCGACCGAAATTGGTCAATATTAATTAATTTTTTTTATCTATTTTCCAAATACCGACCAAAATCGGTCAGCATTTTAAATATATAATAATTTTAGAAGTCCTCCAGATATATATTTTTGTATCGCATTTATACTCCCCAGCTCGAGATATCATAGTACCACAATATTATATCTTATTACTATATTACTAATTAGTACTAGTATATATTATCATTATTATCTTATTCAATTCTAATTCTAAACATAGAGTATTAAATTTTATTACTAAGCATTAATTACAACCTTTCATATATTTGCTTATTTTTTGTTAGTCCACAGCTGTTGGACTCTATGGCATCAAAGCTCAACTTATAAGATGAAAAAGCTCACATTTTTCAGCCGATGTAGGACAAGAGCATAATTTCAAATTTTCGACCGAAATCGATCAGAATTTTTGAAAAATTTTAATAAAAAATTATTTTTCCATGGAAAAACCCACTACTTCTCTTCCCGTGGAATATTTATTTACTAATCTATCAATTTTATTATTTATTTGTTTCTTTATTTTGTATGAGAAAAAGAGTGCATTAAATAAGGATTCCATAAATCAATAAAAAATTATTTCAAGTGAATAAAATTATGGTTACATTTTAATGTAAAAATATTCTTAGTTATTTTTTCTAAAATTTCATTTATAATCCTGAAATAACACATTAATTATTTTATATA
>ML395688.1:50312-63285 GCA_005239525.1 Nicotiana knightiana | reverse complement strand
GAGATTCTGAGTTCAGTGTCCCCAGCAGAGTCGCCAGAGCTGTCACACCTCCTTTTTTCCGACAAAGGGTTGGATACGGGAGTTTTTCCAATTTAAGTGACATTGTGCGGATTTGGGATTTATTTATTACTTTCAGAGTCGCCACCCGGATTTTTGACGGTGTTCCGGGACACCATTTATTTATTGAAATCCCAAACCGAGGAGATTTTGACTCTGTTTTGATTTGTCTGCGGCCAGAGATCCGAGTAAGGAATTCTGTTAACCCGGGAGAAGGTGTTAGGCATTCCCGAGTTCCGTGGTTTTGGCACGCTCTNTTTGAGGGGTTTGGACGAACTACGGCGACTAACCGGAGTTAAGCCGGACTACGGCGACTTTCAAAAGTGACCCTTACTCACATGAATCGACGACTCTTGTCAAAAGCCATCGACTCATGTGAGTTTGAGTCACAGGGCCGCCTGGATTCGCCATTAGCAAACATTACGGTTCTGACCGCTTCTTAGATCTGGAATTGACGGGATCCGAGTGGGTTTTTAGGGAAGCTGATGGTGGGATGGGGTTAAGGGGAAGGAGAATACGATAGGGTGAAGGTTTGGGGGTGATTGGAGGAGGTCCGGTGACGGACGGCGGTGGGATTCTGGGGCGGCTAGGGTTTTTTAGAGAGAGGAGAGAGAGAGAGACGGGTGGAGGGGGGGTTAGGATCTGTGAAATGAAGGGGGTGGGGTGTGATTTGGACATATATATAGTTCGGGGGTGTGGGGTTCGGAACCATTGGATCGAAAGGATCCAACGACTGGGGTTTAATGGGGCGAAACGGTGTCATTTGGTTGTTATGGGGGACTGGCCGGGTTAAAGGGATTTGGGCTGGGTTGTTTGGTGTTAGTGAGAAAGGATTTGGGCTTGGGCAGCTCTGGCCTAGGTCAGATTTTAAATCCCTCTATTCAACTAAAATCAATTAGTTAAATTCAACTCTAATTTAAACCAAGGAATGTAATAATTAACTTAATCCTTATTTATTTACAGATTAATCAAGAATGACACGACCAATTCTATATTCCTAATTCAATCCGTGTTTTATCGAATAAAAAGATGATTAATTTCTGTAGTAATTAGTCATTAAAAACTACATTATGTTAGATACTCGTCATATGTCTACCATTTAAATAATTATAACCAATAACTTCATAATGCAGAATTTCAATGATTTTGAAAGATGAATTATGGATATGCAAGCAATGCAGGTAATTCACAATTAATTACTGAAGAATCAATCAATATTCATAAAATCAATTGATTTATTGGGATTTTTATAGGACGATACGGCGAGTAAAAATCACATGCTCACATAATTAAACTACAAAGTAATGAATAAAAGCTGTACAAATCTATGTTTTTACTTCTCTTCAATGGCTTCCTCTCTCCGAAATCCTCAAGTTGTGTTTTCGGGTCTATTTATATGTTTGGGATAAACCCTAAACATGTAGGAGACTTCTATTGCAACCAGGAAACACTTAAACTCTTCAAAACTCGGAATTGACCGGACCTCGGGACCCAGGCGTTTGGGCTCAAACGCCCCCTTGCGTTAGGGGCCAAACACCCCACTAACGCCAGGGTCAGCCTGGCTTTAGGGGCCAAACGCCCGACTAACGCCCGGGTGTTTCCTTTTCGACTCTTGAGCGTATTTTTGACGTATTTACATCCTTTTAGCTCGGCTTCCATCTTCAATTCACCTACACATGATAAACTCCATTAAGCACATAAAAAGTGTATTTTTATCATTAACGTACATAAAATGTAAGGCATATAACGTGTTAAACCATGAATTCTAGACACGCATCAATATCCCACACTTAAACATTTTCTCGTCCTCGAGCAATCAAACTACACTCATGTACACAACTTATTAAGCAAACCCCTTAACACATTATACCAAGAATTTTTAAAACATTTCAATCACAGAGGTGTGACATCCTCGCCTCAATAGTCGACTCACATATACCATGCTTTATTCACAATCCACTCAATACACTAACATAGAGGTCAACAACATTACCTTTCCTTTATGAATCATGTGCCCTCACCAAATCAAAGACCTAGTTCCACACACAATAAAATTTTAAGAACACTTAGGAACTCAAGATAGACAGAATTCACTCGCTCCCAGAAATAATATTCATATGCCACAAAAGATGCACCATAGGCTTGCCTAGTGTACTACTCTACTAATCGAGCTCATTCAATCTAGGATCAAGTAGGACTTTATTTGGTTGTAATGTAGGCTGCGGGACGAGTAGGATACATTTGGATATAAGAGTGACTACACCTCCCTAAGCACATTAATACATATACTTTCGCATTCAACCTCAAACTTATATTAAGCCAAACTCCACCTTCACATCAATTTTATTACCCCATACTTCTTCAAGCACAATTACATTAAGAGTCACCATATATATTCTTCTTTCACAACAATACAACTATTTATTTTATTTAATTTTTTTTTCTCAAGTGACTCTTACTTTTTCAAACAGTGCTCATTTCTCCTTATTTCAATTAGTCCCCTCAAAAACCAACCTACCACCCCACACTTTAACTTTTCCATATTTCATAATATTTCCAGTGCTTATGAGAGGTGACAGGGTTCAAATATATGATTGTTTCAAATAAAGGGGTATGACTTGTAATGTGGCTGCCAAAGAAACAGGATTATAGGCTCAACGGGGTTAACTACGATACATAATAATTAGGTGGGTAAAATATATATAGTTGGCTCAATAAAGAAATGCCTCTATCACTTCCAAGACTGAAAAACTTCTATTTCGCTTTGCACACACACGGGGCAAGTTCTAGACATCAAGCCTCACACACACATGGCACATAACTCACTCAGGATTGGATCTATCACGACACTCCAGTCAAAGCAGTTAAACAAATCTTAAGAATTCCTGATTTACGGTATTTATTCTGGAGTCAAAAAATTGAGCCTAAGTGTCACAACCAAAGTACTGACTATTGTCAAGGCATTAGCACGTTTCGAGATATTGCTACGATTAAGCCCTCAACCATGTGGTTACTACTTCTAAAAATTAAAAACTACCTACACCCGGTTCAATTAAAAACCTTTGGAAAAGAACCGTGGTCCAAAGAAAAACCAAAGGGGAATTACTACACTACCTAAAACAAAAATCTTTTTGGTATTTTCTTTAGACTTACTTCCCTCAAGAAAATTGTCTAATAGATCCATCGTAGGGAAAAACTTAATTTTTTTTTTTGTAAAAAGATAAATTATTCCATTAATCTAACATAACTAAAATAACATAGAAAGTCACCAGACAATCTCCTCACCCCACACTTAAAATTGTGCAATTGTCCCCAATGCGTACCCATACATACAAGAGGGTAAAAAAAACTCCATGGTAGGCCAAAGGCCGAAGCACTAGCATCTCATGGGGTACTCAGACTTCTCCCAGGCCTGGTCCTTCATACGGGTACCTCACATTTAGTTCCAACCATCTGGTTTGCTGTTGCATCCTACCAGTGACTTTGCGTTCCATGCTCCTAAAAAAATTCAAAACAAAAAACTGACACTACAAAGATAAAATAATTAGAGAAAAAAAAATAAAANGGGTCTATTTATATGTTTGGGATAAACCCTAAACATGTAGGAGACTTCTATTGCAACCAGGAAACACTTAAACTCTTCAAAACTCGGAATTGACCGGACCTCGGGACCCAGGCGTTTGGGCTCAAACGCCCCCTTGCGTTAGGGGCCAAACACCCCACTAACGCCAGGGTCAGCCTGGCTTTAGGGGCCAAACGCCCGACTAACGCCCGGGTGTTTCCTTTTCGACTCTTGAGCGTATTTTTGACGTATTTACATCCTTTTAGCTCGGCTTCCATCTTCAATTCACCTACACATGATAAACTCCATTAAGCACATAAAAAGTGTATTTTTATCATTAACGTACATAAAATGTAAGGCATATAACGTGTTAAACCATGAATTCTAGACACGCATCAATATNTGCTTTATTCATAATCCACTCACTACTCTAACTTAGAGGTCAACAACATTACCTTTCCTTCGTGAATCATGTGCCCTCACCAAATTCAAGAGTTAGTTCCACACACAATAAAATTTTAAGAACACTTAGGAACTCAAGATAGACAGAATTCACTCGCTCCCAGAAATAATATTCATATGCCACAAAAGATGCACCATAGGCTTGCCCGTAGTGTACTACTCTACTAATCGAGCTCATTCAGTCTAGGATCAAGTAGGACTTTATTTGATTGTAATGGAGGCTGCGGGACGGGTAGGATACATTTGGATATAAGAGTGACTACACCTCCCTAAGCACATTAATACATATACTTTCGCATTCAACCTCAAACTTATATTAAGCCAAACTCCACCTTCACATCAATTTTATTACCCCATACTTCTTCAAGCACAATTACATTAAGAGTCACCATATATATTCTTCTTTCACAACAATACAACTATTTATTTTATTTAATTTTTTTTTCTCAAGTGACTCTTACTTTTTCAAACAGTGCTCATTTCTCCTTATTTCAATTAGTCCCCTCAAAAACCAACCTACCACCCCACACTTTAACTTTTCCATATTTCATAATATTTCCAGTGCTTATGAGAGGTGACAGGGTTCAAATATATGATTGTTTCAAATAAAGGGGTATGACTTGTAATGTGGCTGCCAAAGAAACAGGATTATAGGCTCAACGGGGTTAACTACGATACATAATAATTAGGTGGGTAAAATATATATAGTTGGCTCAATAAAGAAATGCCTCTATCACTTCCAAGACTGAAAAACTTCTATTTCGCTTTGCACACACACGGGGCAAGTTCTAGACATCAAGCCTCACACACACATGGCACATAACTCACTCAGGATTGGATCTATCACGACACTCCAGTCAAAGCAGTTAAACAAATCTTAAGAATTCCTGATTTACGGTATTTATTCTGGAGTCAAAAAATTGAGCCTAAGTGTCACAACCAAAGTACTGACTATTGTCAAGGCATTAGCACGTTTCGAGATATTGCTACGATTAAGCCCTCAACCATGTGGTTACTACTTCTAAAAATTAAAAACTACCTACACCCGGTTCAATTAAAAACCCTTGGAAAAGAACCGTGGTCCAAAGAAAAACCAAGGGGGAATTACTACACTACCTAAAACAAAAATCTTTTTGGTATTTTCTTTAGACTTACTTCCCTCAAGAAAATTGTCTAATAGATCCATCGTAGGGAAAAACTTAATTTTTTTTTTTGTAAAAAGATAAATTATTCCATTAATCTAACATAACTAAAATAACATAGAAAGTCACCAGACAATCTCCTCACCCCACACTTAAAATTGTGCAATTGTCCCCAATGCGTNGACTTCTCCCAGGCCTGGTCCTTCATACGGGTACCTCACATTTAGTTCCAACCATCTGGTTTGCTGTTGCATCCTACCAGTGACTTTGCGTTCCATGCTCCTAAAAAAATTCAAAACAAAAAACTGACACTACAAAGATAAAATAATTAGAGAAAAAAAAATAAAACAAAAAGAATAAAAATAAAATAAAGCAGTAAAGCTGAGTTGCCTCCCAACAAGCGCTTGATTTAACGTCGCGACACGACGTGAATCACTTTCTGCCTCCACTTCGAACTTATGAATTGAGTCCCCAATTTGGCATCAAATTTTCGGTTACGCTCCAAGGGTGGTGGAACAAATATGATCAGCCCAAGCAACCATTGTACTATTTTACACTTCTTGGCATTTAGATGAGGTATGTAGTCCTGTTTTTCTGGCAAGAAAAATTCCAGAATGTAGTCATCTTGTTCCTCATTCCTTGACTCATCAATTGGCTCGGATGACTCTATTTCCATATCATTATCCAAGCACAATGTGGAAAAATGATTGGAGTGAGGACCAATGCGCTCAAACACATGAACTTCAGGACTTTCAACATCCTCAACATCAATCATACTAGAGTCGATTAAATTTGAATCCTCAACGTCCCTGGTTGACTCTAGTATTACTTCTTCAACATCGGCATCCTCAAATTCTAGTTGGTTAGAGTGTTGGGTTTCTACTTTGGACCCCTCCATTGGCACCTCAATTNCTTTGTACCCGCAGTTGTAACTCCTCCTGTTGTTCCAAAATGCACTTCATCATATCCTCGAGCCTTTTCAGGTCATCATCACTGGGTTCTTTGTTTCTATTAACTTCACAAGAAAAAGAAGAACCATCAAAGTAAGGGGTTGGGGGAAGAAAAGAAATATAAGCACAACCATAAAAGTTACCATCTTGACCACCACAAATATCACACACATTCCACACATAAGATTGTGTTGGTGCACATAACTCGCTCTCGAGAATATTTTGATAATTTTTCCCTGGGTGGTTTCCTCCATAATATGCATAACAAGGATCAAAAAGTAGAATTACCAACATCCAAACTCTCATAATTCCATGATGCCATGTTTTTTTCAAATTAACAAATACAACTAAAATAAAGAAAATAAAAATCAAATACTAAAAAAAAAATCAAACTTGAAACCTAGTAATATGTACAATTAGAGCTACACTTGATAGTACCGTTAATTCCCCGGCAACAGCGCCAAAATTTGATCAAGCTCAACTATGTCTAATAAAAGACTAAACGGGCGTTGCAAATATAATCCGGGGTATTATGCCCAGAGTCGATCCCACAGGGAATTTACGTATCAATCAAGTCTTTAGAATACGCAACTTTTACTCAATCAATTCTCTCAAGACTTTTTAATATAAATTGGTGATGTTTTACTAATTCTACTGACAATAATAATAACTAACAATTACTAACAATGTGTTGTAAACAATTATGATAAAGGTCTAAGGTTATGGTTTCCCCCGTCGGTGAACTTCCTTCTCGGATACTTCTTATAGTTTGATTAGTTGTCTCTATCAATCATGAACACTCTATCTACCATAAATCTCTCTCAAGTAATTATGATAATTTACTAGACGCACTCTCTCAAGTTACGCTAGCTAGATTGCATTACAGTTCACTTTAGATTGCACCCGAGGTATCGTTATCTCTAATCCAACCTCTAAACCCTCGGTTATGACTTTCGTCTATACTCCGGGAGTGGTGTTATTCAAACAACTACCTAAATATGCACTCTCTCTCAAGTAGATACATAATAAATATGAATAGCTAATTGATGGCCATTCAATTAACTACAACAAGAACGTAGTTGAACAAATAGAGATTAATCAACCAATCAAAACTATATTAATATCACAATAAGTTCATCCCCAACGGGTTCCACCAAAACCCTAGATTAAAGAAATTAGCTAAACATGTTCATAAGAATCAAATCCAAATAACTTGCATAATTAAACTACAAATTAATGAATAAAAACTGTACAAATCGATGTTTTTACTTCTCTTCAATGGCTTCCTCTCTCCGAAATCCTCAAGTTGTGTTTTTTGGGTCTATTTATATGTTTGGGATAAACCCTAAATGTGTAGGAGACTTCTATTCCAACCAGGAAACACTTAAACTCTTCAAAACTCGGAATTGACCGGACCTCGGGACCCAGGCGTTTGGGCTCAAACGCCCCCTTAAGGCCAGGGCAGGCCTGGCGTTAGGGGCCAAACGCCCCACTAACGCCAGGGTCAGCCTGGCTTTAGGGGCCAAACGCCCGGCTAACGCCCGGGTGTTTCCTTTTCGACTCTTGAGTGTATTTTTGACGTATTTACATCCTTTTAGCTCGACTTCCATCTCCAATTCACCTACACATGATAAACTCTATTAAGCACATAAAAAGTGTATTTTTATCATTAACGCACATAAAATGTAAGGCATATAACGTGTTAAACCATGAATTAGCCACACATCAGTAATCCTCGTAGCCCTCAGCAGGAATTTGCAGAATTTTTCCTAGTTTTTTAGCATCAAAAGAGACTTGAATTCCTTTGACTGTGGTAGTGACCCTGCCGTCTTTGACCACTGCATTACCCATGAATTCCACCAGTTCAGCTCTAGCCAACCTTCCTTCAATATGAAGAACCATGTTCTTCCACCCCTGAACATTCAGTGTGTCCAGCAGGTATCTCATCCCAGGTTCCTCAAGATCCTTCACCAACTTTCACCTCATAATTGTTCTTTTACCAAACAAGGTGATTCTGTTTTTAGTCATCTCACCAACTTCCCCCTCATCTTCTCCACTCCACTCTCTATCATCATCTTTTTCAACAACCTTCACCTTTCTTACTTTGGACCTGGTCCTTTTAACAGATTTTGTGAATGTGGCAGACACTGTAGCTGACTTCTTCAAAGAAGCCTTAGCCCTTTTTGATTTTGGTGCCTCAACCACAACAGGAGCAGTCTGCTCCTCATGATGTACCAGGTCCATCGTATCCTCTTCAACCACAACAGTCTCCACAGGTTCTCCTACTTTAGCCTTTCCCTTTGCAACTCTCTTTTTCTTGGTCTCAAGCAAAGCCTTCTCAAGTAGTTCTTCTTCCTCTCTCACAGCACTACGTGTAGCACGCACCTTAGGAACAGGAGCCTCAGCAACTACAAAAGTTTTTCTCTTCTTAGAGGGAACTGTGTTAGTAGCCTTCTTGGACTTCTGAGTCCTCCTTTTCTTGGGGTTATAGGACTCCCCCAGTTTCCTTAGCCTTTCAGCCAACGTTTCATCCCCAGATGAACCAGATTCATCTACTCCTTTGTTTAAGCTTGCTAGACCTGCCGTTGCTTCCTCGACTACACTTCCCCCTAACTCTGTGACATCTTCTCCAGCCTTCTTAGGAATGGGGCCACAAATAGTCAATGTAGTACCATCCTCCCCAAATCCCTTTCCTTTGTGAACTTTTTCTTTTTCCAATTTTCTTTGCCTACTAGGAAATTCAACATCCACTACTGACCCAACCAGAACAAACTTGTTCTCAGCATTAGCAGACTCAGAAATTGCATCAAGATTACCTTGTTCAGAATTTGATGAACCAGGTGCTTCATCCTCGTTGGCTGATTTAAAGGATTCACTTGATGATTCTGACTTATTATCCTTTTCAGCCTACAGAATTGCCTCCAAGAATTTTGCACGTGACCTAGAAGCCACTGATTTTTTAGCAAGCACCTTTACACGACGACCAGGAGGGGCTGGGTTAGGGTTAGATGTGGGTTTTGGAACAGGAGGGTTTTCAGGAATAGGAAGGTTTTTTCTGAAGATTGAGAACTGTATACCGATGGAGAATTTGAATCTGATTCATAGTTCCCTCCATCGTAATCACGATTTGGTGATGAAGAAGATGAAGCAGATGGTGGTGAAGACATGATTATGAGTGAAGTTTAGGAAGAAAAGAAAGAGTGATAAGTTTTTGGGTTTGAAGACTAATGATATAAGTTCGACGATTACTTTATAAAGAGGAGAGTAATGATGACCCTTATATAAGATATGGCTATTAATTATACAAGGGTAGAAAATTAATTCAAGTGGAAGTCTAATAGTTGTAGGAGTGTCATTGATTTGACGGTTGAGAGTCTTCTATTTCTAGGCTAATTGAGTATTGATGTGACTCCTTGGAACGGGTTCATTTATGGATTAGTACATAGAATTAGTAATGAACCAAATATAGATAGAATCCTGCTCATGTGTGACTGTAATTGAATTATTATATGGAGAAGAGTACGTACCTCATCAGTAAGATGAATCATCATAGATGAACCAGGTTCATCCTGTTTGAAATCTTTAGATTGCCTCAATTTACAGAGACCTCAATTTACAGAGATAGATAAACATTATTAGTATCCAGGAAATCATATTAATACATGGCACAAGAGTATGGCAATAAAGGTATGATGCTGAGAAATTATTAATCTGATTAAGTACCTAAAATTTTTCTAGCCAAAAATTCATTTATATAAGAAAATAATTCTTCTCTTTAATCAGGTGATCTTAATCATCCCTAATTCCATTTTGTTTCTCTCAAAATGCTCCCTCTTAAGTGCTTTAGTGAATATATCAGCAATTTGATGATCAGTAACACAAAATTAGATTGAGATCATTCCTTTTTCATAGTTATCCCTTAGGAAATGGTGTCTAACATCTATGTGCTTAATCCTTTTGTGATGAACCGGGTTCTTCGTCATACTAGTAGCACTAGTGTTATCACAGAATATAGGAATGCATCTCACATCAATACCAAAGTCCATGAGTTGTTGTTTGATCCATAACAACTGGGCACAACATGAGGTTGCAGCCACATATTCAGCCTCAGCAATAGACAAAACTACTGAATTTTGTTTCTTGGTAGCCCAAGACACAAGGCATGAACCCAAAAAGTGAGCCATACCTGAAGTAATTTTCCTGTCAACCAGGAATCCTGCATAATCAGCATCAGCATATCCTACAAGGTCGAAATTACTACCTTTAGGATACCAAAGGCATAAATCAGTGGTGCCTTTCAAATATCTCAAAATTCTCTNTTTTGAGTCTTCCATTTTAAACTTCTTGAGAAATTCTTTCACATACTTTTGTTGGTGGATCATTGTTCCATTTGGGTTTTGCTTAATTTTCAAGCCTAAGAAAAAGTTTAGCTCACCCATTATGCTCATCTCAAACTCACTTCCCATTAGCATAGCAAATTCATTGCTCAATTTCTCAGAAGTCGCTCCAAATATGATATCATCCACATATATTTGCACAACCAGAAGATCCTTACTTTTTTCCCTTAAGAATAAGGTACTATCAATTTTGCCTCGTTTGTACGCATGTTCTAGCAGGAATTTTGATAATCTTTCGTACCATGCTCTTGGTGCCTGTTTGAGACCATATAGAGCCTTGTCGAGTTTGTATACGTGGTCAGGTGATTCCTTGCTTTCAAATCCTGGAGGCTGCTTGACAAATGCATCTTCCTTCAGATAGACATTTAGAAAGGCACTCTTAACATCCATCTAATGAAGAATGAATTCCATGTGTGCAGCAAATGCTATAAAAAGTCTCATTGCCTCCAGTCTTTCCACAAGGGCAAAGGTCTCATCATATTCAATTCTTTCTTCTTGGCTATATCCTTGAACAACTAATCTTGCCTTATTCCTTGTAACAATTCCATCCTCATCGAGTTTGTTCCTGAAGACCCACTTGGTGCCAATTACAGATCTATCCAATGGCCTGGGTACCAAGTGCCATACTTGACTTCTTTCAAACTGATTCAGCTCTTCTTGCATGGCATTTACCCAATCAGCATCTTGTAGGGCTTCCCCAATGTTCTTTGGTTCGATCATGGATAGAAAGGCATCAAATGCACACAGATTTTTCAAGGATGATCTTGTCTTTATTCCATATGCCAAATCTGTTATGATGTTCTCAAGAGTGTGAGAACTCTGATATATGTGTGGCTTAAGTACCAGTTGTTCATTCCTAGATGATTCCATGATGTCTTGTTGCTGTAGAGTAGGATCATGGCCAGGTTGCATATGTTGAGTTTCCCCTGTCATGATGCTTAGGGTAGTTGAACCTGGTCCATCACCTGTTCAACCTTTCATGCTTGCTTCAGTGTGATCATTGCTTCTTACCAGTCCAAGCTCCTCATCTTCAGGTTCCTTACCAACCCCAATGATTTCACCTTTCTTCCCGTTTCCAAAGGAGACACTTCCTCCTTTGCGACTTTCAAGTGAAAGGAACTATTCCATGTTCCCAATCATATGCTTTGAGCATCCATTATCCAAGTACCAAATCTGGCTGCCTCCTCTCACTTGAACCTACAAAAGGAATCAAAGGTTAGTCTTAAGGACCGAAACTAGTTTGGGTCCTTTTCTATGAGAGAATGGATGAATCAAATTTTTCTTGGCCCAATTTGGTAGCCAGTTTTTCCCTTTTACAAACCTCTCATTTTCGACTAGCATGCTCTTTTACAATACACTCATATTTGTAGTGCCCAGCCTTACCACAATGGGTGCAGATTTTATTCTCAGGAAGAGTGAGATACTTGTTTTTGGGATCCCACTTGGGAAATTGACTTCCAAAGCCAATCCCTCTCCTATTGCTACTATGATTCTCTTGAAGCCATATCAGGGCGTCAAAGGATTTATTCCATTTACAGGTTCGATCTAATTCATGTTTGACTTTGCCAAGTTCTTCATTAAGAGTTCTTATTTGTTTGTCCTTGGCATACATCTTATCTTTTAATTTTCCCATGTTTCTTCTAACATGATATGAGAATGATCAACAACCTTTTTACTTGATACTAGCTTTAGCTTTAAGTTTTCAGATTTTAGTTCTAGAATCTCAGTTTCAAGTGGATGAACCTGGTTTAACAAGTCAGTGTTTTTCTTTTCAGATTCACTGACTCTGATTTCCAGGTTCATGCACTTTGCTTTTAGCATTGCACATTCTTTAGATAGTTGATCCTTCTCTTTGGTTGTTTCCTCAGAATCATCTATGAAATCAAGTAGCAACTCAGAGAGTTTTTCCTTAGATAGGAACTTTACTTTGTTTTTAAGATGAGAGATACTTACCTCTGGTTCTTCATGTGATTCCTTGTCAGATTCTCCAATTTCCATGAGCGCCTGATCTTCAGTCTCCCCATCTTCTGATTCTTCATCTGAACTTTCCCCCCAAGCAACAACCATAGCCTTTGTTGTGTTTGTCTTGGGTTGAACCTGTTCCTTCCTCCTGTTCCTTCTCTCATATCTTTCCTTTTTCCACTCTACTTCCCACTGAGGACAGTTTTTAATGAGATGGTCAGTCTTACCACATTTATAACATCCCTCGTTGGTTGGTCTTTTTGGAGCTTTTGCTTTGATTTAGTTTCCTCCTCTAGAGATTCCTTTCTTCCTCATGAGAAAGTCTATGAATTCTTTGGTAATCATGGCCATCTAATCATCTTCCAGATATTCTCCCTCAGTGATTTTTAGGGCTAGAATCCTCTCCTTCTTTGGACCATCCATCTTCATTGTCTGCCTTCT
>ML395688.1:34407-44568 GCA_005239525.1 Nicotiana knightiana | reverse complement strand
GGGGGGGATGGAAGGTTGAAGATTCCCTAGAAGAGGCAGCATTTGGTTATCAATTCAACATGATCAAGCCGAATGCTACCCAAATTGTTTCAGAAGTTTAAGCTTTTTCTGACTTTCCAGGCGTGAAGAAAGATCGGCAGATTTCTTTTTAGTGTCCTCTAATTCTTTCTCAAGCTCCTCTATCTGTGTCATCCAACAGGACAGAATAAAATTGAGGAAAATATGTTAGATAAAAAAGGTGGCATTACTAGACTAAGTTCAATAACATGACTTAAAAGAAAAACTAAGTATCAAACACATGCTCCGCATGGAAGTGCTACATACTGTACGTTTCAACTCGGTTTCCCTTTGGATGTATGACTCACACCTGTCGAACAAAGATTCAAAGTGTTAAACTGGTAGAGCCCATCAGTTTAGTTGCTAAACATTTTGTGATCACACGAGGAGGCCAAAAGCTGATACAAACTAGAGAAGGAAACAGGAAATAAGGATTAGTCCAGAAACTACATTGAGGTTCCTAAATCAGAGATGTAAGAGAGATAAAGGACGAGAAGCTTATATCTTTAAATTTCCAAGGCAAATTTAAGTGCAAAACCAAATCCAAAGGTTCAAAACATAAATCATGTACTCATATTGGAAGGCTCATGCCACAAGAAGCAACATGCGGTTGTCGCTCGTCCATCGATCAAGAAACTCGAGCGGAAACAGTATGAATTCTGCAGAATCTTCTTCCCCTCAAATTCAATTGCTTTACACTGCAACCTATCTTTTTTTATTTAAATAATGGTGGTGTCCATGCCAGCTTACGCGCACCTGAACTAACCCACATAGTACTTGTTGCCCTGCACCAGCACCAGCACCAAGGCTTAGATATATGGGAAGAATCATCTAGCTTTTTCTGTCTCTATTGGGATTTCAATTCTGTTCTTTCATGGTCCATTCCAAGCTTCATTGATTGCTAGACAAGACACTTTGCATGCCACTACACCCCTTGATTTTCCTGCCACCCACCATGTTAAAGGCTTTTATTCTGTTCTAATGAAGGAGATGACTTTTTACATCACATCATGATCCTTTAATTTCCATCAGAACTTGTCAACGATTAATCATGTGCAGCTCCTACGATGTGTTTTCTGACCAGGTTTGACAATACAGGCAGAGCGGGCCAAAGATCTTTCATATTCTGTTTTGTTATATCTCATGGTTATGATTGTTTAGTTTGTCTTAGCACAAGGTACAGGGTTTGCCTGGTAAGCCAACCCAGGCCACGACCTTTCATTTTTTGGGTTGTGATACTTTGACAACAAGAATGAGCAACGAGAGAACCAGAAGATAAGCCCGAAAGCATAACTAACAAACGAAGAACAGACACACCAGAAGGAAGTAGTTATTATTGTAAAGAAAAAGAAAGAGAGGGATTAGTAACAGAAAAAAAGTAATTGCAAGCCAAAGAACAAGGACTCAAACGAAAATTACACTAACGCATATGTAGAAGAGTTCTACAATAGCAAAAGGCTTAAAATTTGTTCTCTTCCTTTAATTTTTGATAACAAATCTATGATATTGCTAAACATTATCTAAGGTCATTTTTGTACTAAGATTTTATCTGAGTACTCCAGCATAGCATACGTAGGACAAAGATTTCAATTTGGCCTACAATTCCCTAATAGAAATACAATCTGGGTGGATATAATCCCACCTTATCCAATATGGCCAAGAATCCTGTTATCAACAATCCAATCTGAAGGGATACACCCACCTTATCCTATATGAGCTACCAAATGACTCTTTAAGTGTGTAAATCCATCATTGATTAATCAATTATGCAAGGTTAACTATATGCCGTGAGGCTGTATCTTACAGAGGGCATATTTTTAAAGAAGCATGTACCTCCTAAAGAGTTGGATATTCTCTTCACAAATCTGATCAATTGACATGCAACTTGAACTGGCTATTTGTGTATCTTTTTGAACAGATCCCTGCAAATGTTCCATTAAAGAAAAAAATGAAACAGTCAACCCCGTGTTTGTACTGTTAAAATAAATTGACATTATTCAACTACACATTTGATAACTTTAGGAACATGAATGTAGTCACATTAACTTCTCAACCATGCAAAACCAGCATAGACGATAAAGTAACTCAAATAAATGCCGAGAAAAGAAAGAACCAGGTCCTACAGTTGCATTCCCTGTGATAGGTTGTACAGCTGGCAATTCCCTATTGGAATTGGTTCTTCCCACTTTGTCACTCTGCACAGAACGGAAATCTGGCGTGGGATGAGCTGCAAGGCCGGTAACTGGCTGACAGTCAATAGTTGGCGACTGTATTTGAGCATTAGCCATTTGCTCTCTCTGAAGATTTTGCAAATGTGGTTCAAGAGGCTTCAGTCCTATCAGGTGACAATGACCTTTCCTGTATTATGATCACAAGAGACATGACTATATCACAAGTTGTGAAGTACTACTAGTTTAGTGACTAACACTGATAAAATACAATGACGATGACAAATTACAATTTTGGCAGTAGTTTTGTAGAAGTAATAGTAGGTAGATGGAGACGGGATAGAGAAGAAAAGTACAGCCAAGGATACCTTAAGCTGGAAAAATAAAGTATAACCTCTACCCCACCCCCGTTTTATCTGATGGAACGTTTAATTGTATTTCTCAGTAAGCAAGATCAAGAGGGTATAATCTTGGGCGGGAGCACTGGCAATCAAGACTGGCCACATGTGCTACAGCTAGCTCATGACTTGAAGCAGGGTTTGACTACGAGAGAGTTTTAAAGAAAAAGTGAGAATTACTAGATCTCTATTAGTTTAACATTTTAAATCTCTCAGGATGAGCCCATTTGATTATTACTCAGATTAGCCAACAAAATGAATCAGAACCATTTGAGTAAATCGATTAAGATTTGAAAATTACATGTTTCACTATTTGCTACTTTACATTTTGCAGTATAAGTTCTTCAAAACAAGCCATCCTTTGACAGCCCACTCGCGAATTGAAGGCATAATTACCACTGAACTACATCTATTTCCCCTTTCAATCAAAAAGTATATTTATGTACTACATTGAAATTATATTTGAACTGCTAAATCTTAGTCGATTTATGTAGTACTCAGACTTGCAAATGCACACAACAAAGTACAAGCAGAAACTCTCTTTCCACAGCCCCCATTTCATCCAGAAAAAAGGAGGAAAAAAGTCAAAAACCCTTGAGGGTTCTGAGAGAAGATTAAACTAACAAGAATTGAAAATATGACCAACAAATTTACATAACTGAACATACAAAAAGATAATTAACTCCTGTTAAATATCTGAAATTACGGTACAGAACATACCAGTAGTCCATCACCATTTGCTTTAGCCTAGTCTCCAGCTTGAAAAACAGAGATGATCTTTCAAAATCTTGCTTGTCATGTGCAGGTTCTATGAAATTTGCTTCCAGAACACCTGAGTCAAGGGCAATTGAGTACATCATCCTCGTAATGGGTAGAGCGAGTCTGAATAGAACTTAAAATACATACCAACAACACCATTTCCTTTGGAAGAACCATCTGCAGTAACTTTCCAGAATGGCTAAGAAAACCCAGAAGAAAATAATCAGCAATAGGCAATTTCAAGTTTAACTTAGAAAAGTTATCTATTAAAGTAATCATAAGTCCAGCAAAATTCATTTCAGACCAACTGCAAAGTTTGGATGCCCCTACATGCCCGCATATATCCCAACATTTATTCATGAATTTGAAGGTCTACAAATGTTTGTCCTCTTTCTTTTTCTCTCTTTTCCTGTTGGGAGGGGGGAGGGGTTAAACTGAGGCCAAAGCAGATAAAGTTTTTGTTATCAGCTTCAGCTAAGAAAAAGAAAATCTTGTTTTGTTAAACTCTTCAGCTAAGAAAAAAAGATATTTTGCATATAATGGTAATCAAAATGCTTTGAAAATACTCTGTTGAGGGGATTGCAAAAAAATAAAATAAAAATAATAATAATAATTAAAAAAAAAAAATATATATATATATATATATATGCTCTGGAAGATGACATATTTCTCCAACCACAACATCGCATACCCTGATGAGGCGATTTTTGTGGTAAATGTTGAATCCACAAACTGGTGATGGAGCGTCCTTGACGAAGCCTAAAGTTGTTTCAACCAAGATCTGCAGCAGAAAAGTTGTTTGAATCCACATATTTAGATGATGGTCAAATATTACCACAAGTTTCGCAAAGGACTTGCAATTAGTGAATACCCACACTCAGAAAATCATATGTGAAGAGAAACTCATATAATATTACAACTGCTATTTTATTCTCATTGTGAAAATATTTAACACATTAGAACAGTTTACAATCTAAAGTTGGATTCTTCTAATCTAATTTGAACATGGAGCCCCCTAAGCAGGAAAATCAAGAACCCTTATCATACCGTACCTCCTTTGATGTCCCAGCAAGATGTGGCCTGTAGGTGATTACTTTTGAGTGCTTCAACTCCTCAAGAATATTAAACTGCTCAACGGGCTTCCCTCTTAGCATGATACTGAAATTTGTAAATTTTTTGAGGTATAATATGGATGTGTATGCCTGACAAGAGATACACAGAGGCATTAAGATACATTAGCAAAATATTCAGCAGGGATGTTTACAGGAATTAAGCAAATTTAAGTGGTTACTCTTAGTGAGTAGCGTAAGCCATAGGAAATATGGGATTGCTGTTCAAGCGCTCTCTTGTTTGTTTTTGATGTATTTCCACAATTAGCTTCATCTCTCAACATTATATCCTGCGTGACCAACAAAAGAAAGAATACGACATCCTTTAAATAGCAAGAGGAGGATGAGGGCGAAAAGCAGGAAATCTTCAAAGAACGATAGCGGCATGACCCGTGAGTCAAAAATATAATACAACAACAATCATTGTTCTAAGACACATACTAAGAGTAATCAGAGGAGTTATAATCATTACGGTTAGATGAATGAAATAAAATTCTAGCCTAATGGAGATGATGTTTAGCTGCTTATTGTATGAAGAGAATTATGAGTTTCCTCCATAACAAGAGCATTAGACATAGACGGAATCGTCAAAAACCACTTGTTTATCAAGACCTTCTTTCTCCTTTTTCTTCCTATGTTGGGATTAAGGCAAGTTTTAGAGAAGCCTTGGTTTGTCCTAAAAGACAAATTACTAAATGCTGGAATGAAATGGGCCAACAGGATCACAATGTATTTAGAAGATTCATGTAACTGGCCCAACCTAGTTTCAGGTTGAGACGTAGTTGTTAACAAGAGCCACTCCATGAAACTGGCCTCTCATTGAGGCTTATACCAAACTATATCAACTATTAGCGTGCTCAACATTACAATGCGCTCAAAATTTACTGGTCATGTACGAAATCTAAAATGTGCAATACATTGCCACGCCTAAAGGTTGTGTAAAACATCCTCACAAGAAACTCAATGACGATGCCTTACTTACATGAAAGCCAGGTTCTACCCTTTACAACAACAACAACAAACCCAGGACTATCCACAAGTGAGGTCTTGAGAGGGTAATGACCTTACCTCTACCTGGAAGGTAGAGAGGTTGTTTTTGATAGACCTTCGGCTCAAGGAGAGATGAGAAGAAAGCAATAGTAACAAGCATTAACAACAACAAGATAATAAGAAAACGAAGCGAAAGGAACGACATGTATAGTAATAGAAATCTAGTAATAATAGAATACACGGCTAACACTAATACTACTAGTATGGGAAGGAAACACTCTCGACTACCTACAATCTTCTACCTTAATTCTCAACCTCCACACCTTCTTGTCAAGGGTCATGTCCTCGGTAAGCTGAAGCAATACCATATCCTGCTAATCATCTCTACCCAATACTTCTTAGGCCTACCTCTACCTCTTCTCAGACCCGCCAAGGCCAACCTCTCTCGCCTCTTTACTGGGGCATATGTGATTCTCCTCTTCACATGCCCAAACCATCTAAGCGTCGCTTCGTGCATCTTGTCATGCACCGGGCCACTCCCACCCTGGCCCGAATGAGGCTCTACCCTTTGAAAGAAAAAAAAAAGGACACAGGTTAAAGATTTTTAAAAAGTAGAAAAGCTCTACCCTAACAACCAATAGGACCTAGTCTGTAAACTTGATATTACAGGTTCAACAAAATAGCATGACAGTGAAAGAGCTTATGTTCAATTGGGGTTGCATAAGGTGGAAGAGAAGACGCCGGACTTGGGATGCTCCTTCTTTAGCACTTATGCGGGTCGTCTGGAGATAAAGAAATAGGAAAGCTTTTGAAAGTGTTGAGATGCATTTTGTACATCTGAGGAATAGCTTCTTGTCCCCTATTTCTTCATGGTGCACCCATGAGGTCCCTTTATGTATGGAAGATTGAATGTCGTTCGTAGAAAATCATATCTTTTTTTAGGTTTTTTTACTATTTTAAGCTTCTCATTTAGTTAGGAATTCCTCCTTTTAATACTTATTACTACTATTATTCTGTTCAAAACCAAGAGTCTTTCTAGGATTTGACTACAATCTTTTTAACTTTTTTTTTTCTTTTCTGAATCCCCTTAGTAAAGATCTCCTATTTCACTGCAAATTCAATTTCACTCCGCCGGCGCCGGTAACCGCTCCACTAGAGGAGCCACATTTCTCCGACCACTGGAAAACGGCCGGAAGAGTTGATGAAAATTCAAAAACACGACGATTATTGTTTTGACTTAAACGACTTTTGTTTGACTTGAAGCATTGACCGGCGAAAAGCTGTAGGCGGTGGAGTTGTTCAGATCTGTGAGGATTTCATTCCTAGGGTTTGATGTTTTAAAGGTTTAAAAGGTTAAAGAGTTTTTGAAAGAATTTTGAAAGATAATTGTTTCCATTACTATTTTATCTATTCCATCATAATCTCCAGGCCTCTACATTGGCCCTCTCTCAAATTCGCTATACATTCTTCATCGCTCAGATTTCTGCACTTCAAAACCAAAAAGTAATCCATTTTCGAATTTGTAGTATCAGAACCGAGTAGGTAATATTGCCAATTGGCATTGTTTATCAGAATTTCCTTCCTATAGATTTTCTGCCGGGAATCAGCAGTTCGCAATAACCACAATTTTGTGTAATCACCGGCTTTTCAAGATTATTTTTATTGTGGGTTGTTCGAGATTTGTTCAATTTCGTGTAATCACCCACATTACAGGCTTTTTTTCTGGGCTAAGAATTGTGAAATTGAAGATCGGGTGGCTGAAATTCAGCTGAATACTTCAGTTTCTGAAATCGCAGATTTAAGCATTCAAGAACTCCTCGCCGGTCTCTTACTCCGGCTCCGAGGTTACGTGGGTGTTTGTGTGTTTTGCAGGTATCATTTTTGTGGTTGTTTGGCGGCGATAGGGAGGTGCACGCGCACAAGCAGTAGAGCAGCAGCTCTACGCCGGGTTCCGCAGCATCGAGAGTATACCAAGTCGAAAGTTACAGGTTCTATTCGCGGGAATTGGTACCTCCCGCCTCCTGTTTATCTGTCTCCTATATCCTGTGTTAATTACTTTATTGTCGTAGTATTTCGTACTAGTCTAGTCAGTCTAGTAGTCGGCTTGTAATTACTATTTGCTCCCTTTGTTGTTCTGTGTGGTGTTTTTTCTTTTTCATTTTTAGACCTTCGTAGGTATAGAGACTGTGGTTTGTAATGGCAGAGTAGGGTCATGTCCTCGGGGAGGTCGGGGGGTGGGGAAGGGGGTAGGGCAGGGGTCAAGGGGTGGGACGAGGCCAAAAGGGGGTAAAGGGAACAAGGTCGCATGTAGGTCGAGTGTTGGATCGTGGAATATAGGGACGTTGACGGGTAAGTCTATAGAGCTGGCGAAGATTCTCCAGAAGAGAGGGTCAATATAGCGTGTGTGCAGGAGACTAGGTGGGTACGATCGAAGGCGAGGAATATAGACGGGTATAAATTGTGGTCTCCGGAATCGTGAAGGGCAAGAACAGAGTGGGCATTTTGGTGGATAGGGAGCTCAGGGAGTCGGTGGTAGAGGTTAGGCGGGTGAATGACAGATTGATAGCAATTAAAGTAGTAGTTGGAGGGAGCACTCTGAATGTCATTAGCTCTTACGCGTCGCAAACGTGCTTGGACGAGGAGGTTAAAAGGAGCTTCTGGGAGGCGCTGGATGAGGTGGTGCGGGGTATTCCGCCTACGGAGAAGTTATTCATAGGAGGGGATTTCAATGGTCATATTGGGTCGTTTGCTGGTGGCTATGGTGAGGTGCACGGTGGCTTCGGCTTTGGTGATAGGAACGGGGGTGGTACCTCACTGTTGGATTTTGCTAGAGCTTTTGAGTTGGTGATTGTGAACTCTATGTTTCCGAAGATATGTTTCCGAAGAGGGAGGAACATTTGGTTACTTTCCGGAGTATGGTGGCTAAGACTCAGATTGACTATCTCCTCCTCAGTAGGTGTAATAGGGGGTTGTGCGAGGATTGCAAGGTGATCCCGAGTGAGAACCTCGCAACTCAACATAGGCTCTTGGTGATGGACGTCGGTATCTTGATGAAGATGAAGAAGAGGTTTGTACGGAGTCAGTCGAGGATCGGGTGGGGCACTTTGTCTAAGGATAATGCAGGGAGTTGGAGGGGCGGTTGACGACTATTGGTGCCTGGAAGAGTGGTGGGGACGCTAGCGCTATGTGGACGGCGACGGCGGACTGTATAAGGGAGGCAGCGAGAGAGGTGTTGGGAGTTTTGAAAGGTTACTCTGGCGGGCACCGAGGCGACTGATGGTGGAATGACGTGGTCCAAGGTAAAGTGGAAGCCAAGAAAGCGGCTTACACTAAGTTAGTAGAGAGCACCGACGAGGATCAGAGGAGAGCGAACAAAGAAAGATATAAAGAGGCGAAATTAGCGATCACTGAGGCTAAAACTGCTGCATTTGGTTGGCTGTATGAGGAACTTGGGGGCAAAGGTGGGGACAAGAAGTTATTTCGGTTGGTCAAAGCGAGAGAGAAGAAGGCTCGCGACCTGGATCAAGTGAGGTGCATCAAAGACGAGGACGTCGAGTATTGATGGAAGAGACACAAATTAGACAAAGATGGCAGTCGTACTTTCATAGAGGGGGATGGAAACATCGTGTTAGGGCAATTGGGGCACTCCGAGAGGCACCACGACTTTAGGTATTGTAGGCGCATTAAGGTTGAGGAGGTCGTGGGAGCGATGGGTAAGATGAGTCGGGGCAAAGCGACCGGGCCATACGAGATTCCAATAGAGCTTTGGAGATATGCGGGTAGAGCAGGCTTGGAGTGGCTGACTGGGTTGTTTAATGTTATCTTCAAGACAAAGAGGATACCTGATGAGTGGCGGTGGAGTACAATCGTTCCGGTATACAAGAACAAAGGTGATATCTAGAATTGTAACAACTATAAGGGTATCAAGTTACTAAGTCATACCATGAAAGTTTGGGAGAGGGTGGTGGAAGGGAGGATAAGGAGGGCGGTGTCTATATCTAAAAACCAGCTCGGGTTCATGCCGGGTCATTTTACGAGTCCGAAACCCAAGTAGGCTATATTTGGACAAATAAAACTAAAATAAGTCCAAAAAAAAACATAGAACGGATCTATGTATAACACCATAGTTATGGCGCTATACACTAACGGTAACTGTGTCGTTACTGTATAGCGCCATATACTATGGCGTTATACCTTCTGAATCTGTCAGACACAGGTATAACGCCATAGTATGTGGCGTTATACCTATTTTCTAGGTAAAGCGCCTTGTACTATGGCGTTATACACAATGAATTTGTCTGACACATGTATAATGCTATAGTATCAGGCGTTAATACCTATTTTTCTGTATAGCGCCGTGTACTATGGCGTTATACCTGCTTCCTGGGCCCACCAATAATTCAAAAAGCGTATAGTGCTTACTACATTGGCGCTATACAATTAAAAAAAAAATATTTCTTCAGCCAGGCATTCTATATAAAGTGGTTAGAATTGCATTTCATTCAATCACAAAAAAATTTCAACTCTTGATCAAACGTTTATTGTTGTTAAAATTCTCAAGCATTTTTTCATTATGTCTGAAGAGCGTAGAATACGAGTTTCATTATATTGGGGGGGTGAGGTTGTGATGGAGAATAACTCTGTGGGCTACAATTTACCTGCTCAGTGTCATGTTAAATT
>ML395688.1:0-26523 GCA_005239525.1 Nicotiana knightiana | reverse complement strand
AAAAAAAAAAAAAAACTGTGTATCTAAACTTGAGAAAAAGGAAGTAAATATTCACTCAAAGTTTCGTGGGTTTGTCTTGATATGCTTAATGAGTTAACATAAATGCATATTTTAATATTTGATTGTTTTGTGATCATGGCATCTTCTCATAAAAAAGAACTTCAGATAACACATCGAAGCTCTGAGTCTGCAACAAAGAATTGAATCTATAATGTAACTTTCTAAAACGGTTTTTCACACAAAACAAATTTATAAAATAAAAAAAGTAGCTGTAAGTATCTGCACCAATTATCCAACCAACCTGTTGCATAAGATCCATCTTTGTTGCAAAAGGGGACCACTCAAGGATTGTTTTCAAGTTAGTTGACCAATCATCTTGAGAGCCACATAGTATTGGTTCAGCCCAATGGTCAGAGATATCAAAATCGATCTGCATCAATTTTCCATTAAAAGGAGAAAGAATAGGAATAGATGTTCATGTTCAATAACAGACTACAAGCTTCAAGTGCCAAATATTACAAAAGTCAGCAGATTGTAAAGAATATTTACCATTGGAACAATCACATCATCTTGCCCTGTTCTCCGAAGAAATGTATAGGACAGAAGACCAATACTTTGAGTTGCTCGGCTAGACCATAAAAGGGCAGAAAATATCAAATTAGATTATCAAGCACAATATCAATTCTTGCAACATAACTAACAGTTTGGTAATACTAGTGAGCAGTAAGTTTCAGAAATAGTATGCTGCTACGTATCAAGCAGTTAATGCAAACAAATGCCCATCCATCACCTTCTGAGTCCCTTTCTTTTTTATGTTTCTAGAACTCACTCGGATTCATTCTAGACAAGAATTAATATCTGTTCAAATATAAGCTTGTTCGACCCTGGGGTCAGCCTAGCGATAAAAAAAATTGGAGTAACCACCTTGGAAACAAAGGTTCGAGTCCCAACAGAAGCAGCACTAGGTGAACTCTTCTTATTTGCCCAAGTCTAAATAGGCAGAGTTACCTGATAGGTGTACGGGTGAAAGTAGCACTTATCCGTCGAATTAGACAAGGTGTGTCTGCAAGCTTGTTCGATCACCACTATTATCCAAAAGCAAAACGATAATAATAAGCTTGTTCCAGCACTTCAGTTGTAGGAACGCTCCCCCCACCCCCACCCCACCACACTGGGGAGGAGTCATCTGAGATACCAGCAAATAGAGAAACTACACAACAATAAAAATAGTTCTCTACAAAAGGCACCCTGTCATCAGAGGAATAGCCTTTTCCATAAAACATATGAAAACTCAAAATCATATAATATAATTAAGCATAATATATTAATCCATTATGCTTATCTCAAAAGACATAAAATTCATTAAAATTATCAGTTCTTTATACAATATCTAAATAAAATATTATTTATCTCATGATCTCAAGATGGTACACTTTTTAGTACATATATGATCCTTCCAAATAAAATACTTCATATCATCCCTTAACTTAAAAGTAAACTTTCAAATAATATACATGTAACCATACTATATGTCAATTAGTGGAATTCAAGTTAGCGATGGAATACAAAAGTTAATCATAACATTAACAAATATGTCAATCCTACACATAACAAATATGTATTTCAAGATTATCACAAAGTGTACTCATTTACCCTGCATTTATGAAATCAAATTTCACAAAAGTAACAAAGGGTAAAAATACATAAATAAATACCAAGTGAAGTTAAGAAAGTAGACCGCAATTTTGCTACTTTCTTTTTGATTCATTGTTTTGATGTTGTGTCGTCCATATCCATATTCAAAGTTAAAGGGGAAAACACTTCTAACTTTCCGAATTCATTCCATACATATGTGTCACCTCATGAAGAGATGCATTATTCAGACCAAACAAGTAGTTCATGCAAAATTTAAAATCTGAATCCAAAAGTTCATTAGATTGAAAGTGTACTAAAAATTCCAAGCTAAAGATGGAGTCTCGCAGTGATTTCTCGTTGAAATAAAACACTTCAAGGTAGCGTTTCTGAATTGGTTTTGAAGCCACAACAAGGTATGGTAATTGCATCGTAAAACTTCGGGCGATATTGTTGCATCATTATTTAAAAATGAGTATTCAGTAAAGTGCTTTGACTTTTGGTATAATCACAGCCGCTGGACTCGTGTCATTTTGTTCTTCTTCCTTTTCTCAATTAAGGGATCAATCTTTTGTTTACAAGGGTTAAGATAGCCTTTTATATTCTGTTCCCATTTAACAAAAACCAACCAACAGTAGCACTGCTTGAAAACCAAATAGAAAATAGGAATAATTAGTTACTAATCTAAAGGGTTACACCCCTTCAAAAAAACTTGATTATTTATTTATATTTTAACAAATTGGATATTTAAATCAGTAAGAAGGATATTATGGTAATTTAACTTTTCAGTTTAGGGGCTTCCCACTTTTACAACAATATATAGATAGATTATATAATAAGCTATGTTTTCTTAGAGGGACATAATATAAACCTTGAGAGTTGGTGATTCATAAAACAACTCCTAAAAATTCTTTATTGAAATCAATGTGATATCTTGAAGGACCCTCAGGTTCCAATAATTACTAGAGAGAGAGAGAGATACCCAGACTGAGATGAACGGCTGAAAACAATTACATCAGCGCCTAACCTCATGGTACTCGTCTTAAATCCATTACCATCTAAACTCCAGAAAAAGACCAAAGAAAAAAAATTAGCTTTCAAAATATCAAGTAGCATATTCATCAAAAAGTAAAAGTCAAGCAGCATAAAATGCCTCAAACCCTCACAGAAGTATAAGTGATTCCCAAGCACCAACGGAGCGAGAAAACAGATTATGGTAATACAAATTAATACACCTAATCCAATTATTTGAAACTCTAGATGCTTACATTGTCCAATTGTTGAGTTTGATGTTTTTGAAGAATAACCCAGGCTCATGCATTTGCGAAGACGTTCTGGATCCATACCACCCCCATCGTCTGCTCAGATGATATAGTATATGTTATGGCAATTGTAACAAGGTGAAAAGTGTAGTATGATAGTGATGGAAATAACAGCAATACCACACCCTGGAAGAGCAATGCAGGAGAGTTGTCCCTTGGGTTATAAATTCTGTCAACTTTCACGAAAGTTGCCCCACTGCTTATCTGGTATGCAGATAAAAACCTTATCAAAAAAAGCATGCAGATTAAGACAAAGAAGAAAAATGGCCATTAGACAAAAGAAAATTTATATAAGTGCAAGGGAGACTGGTTTCAACATACAATCTTGATTTTCCCTTCACCACATTATCTAAATTGCTTAACAAGAAGTCACATGAAAGTGAAAGTACAGAATCTACCAGTGCAAGCAGCATAGCCAGAGATTTTTTTATAAGTCGGCATGGCGGAGAAAGATTTTCGTCCTGATAAATCATATGACTTTCGATGTTGAAGGCTGGGAAATGGTGGCTCTCAGTTAAATGATACGAGTTTGCCAGCGTATAAACTTCTGTCAAAGGAAACTTCTCACAGGACTAAAGATAGAAAGTGGTGATCGGTTCAGGTTGAAAGAGCTAAAATTGTCAGCTATGTTGTCTGCATGCCCATAATGAAGAAGAAAACTCATCAAAAGATCTAGGCCTTTTTGCCCTAATGCAACTGGCACAACAACTTAGGTAGAACTAACAGAACAATTTCTATTGTAGGTCCAAGAAAAGGGGAGAAGCTGTGAGCAAAATATCCGAAGAATCTTTAGTCTTGAACAACCGAGGATAGTTAATCACATAATTTATTTAAAAAATCAACATAATAATGCTCTTTTTTATAAGGTAGTAGTATATCAAAAAGTAGAAAACCTACAAAAATATATGGTTTTTCTACAAAGAACACCCGATCTTCAATACACAAAGGAATCTAATGAGTGCACCAAAATGGCATAAGGGATAAGAACTACTCAAAAACTGTACAAAATTCATTTCTACACCCTCATAAGCTCTCCTATTTTCTCTCCAAAAGACCCACATTAGTGCGAGAGACCACATCCCATGCCCTACGCCTTCTCTTTCGTTTTCCACCACTCCAGCTGAAAATTAACTCCTTCACAGTGCCCGGCATCACCCCTTTTATTTACTCCAGGACACCATAAATTGAAGAACCACTCTTTCATGAGTAAAAATATAAAATGAAGAGGGAATAGCAAACAATTACTTAGATTAATTAAACAATTGCAGCCTCTATTTTTATTTTTTTGCAAAATAATGATATAGAGACATGAGAATTTGTCTCGCTGCTCTTCCTCATCAAGAAAATGTGCCTTAGTACTCCCTGGCACGTTTGCCAGAACAAACAACAAATGAGAAAAATAAATATTTACAACTGAAAATCACAAAATGTTAGGAGCCAAATGTGATGACCTTGAGTATTAGAAAGTCTAATTGAAGAAACCAAAGGTTAGTGAGAATTATTGTTAAGACGTTCAAGTCTCAAAATAATTGAATTTCCATCCAATACGAAAAAGGAGGAAAAACACACAAAGGTTAGACAGTTAATAAAGTTGTGAGGTATCCAAACCAACAGATGTCTAACCTAAAGTTCTTATTAAAATGGAGCTTCTGTCACCTACTCAGCACAGAACAAGGGGGAGAGAAAGAAGGGTAAACTTGCGGCCTTTTGGTTCTGATTGCTTGATGCTATGTTACATTAGAAAGTTGTTAGAAACAAGATTCACTACAAGACCCAATCAAACTTCCGCAAGGGGACCAACAAGCTCTTGGCTAAGAAGATGATCTTGTGAAGCCTCATGTCTACCTCTGCAAAGAAACTTAGACAAAAGAACCACATTTTAGTTGCAAAACCTCTTAGGATATTTAACCTTCCAATACCACAATTATGTCTGAGGTCCACCTTAGACAACAAGAAGTCAAATGAAAATAATAGAAATAAAAAGAGAATGGTTCTCTTGCGAATAGTGATGTCTACCAATCCAACGATGAACATCTCAACTTTAACAACAATTAATTCAAAAATGCAATGGCCTGTAACCAATTCCTCGGCCAGAAACAACAATTAATTCAAAGCTATTCTTCTCGCCGGAAACCAATTCCAAAATGCCTAAATCCTCGGTAGTACCACGACTAACTTTTTGTATGAGGATATTATTGGCAAACATGGGAAAGAAAGCTTAAAATGAAACAACTTGGTAAGATTTTGGTTAGATTGTGCTCAACATGGAGGAAATGACATGATTCTGTGACAATAGGTTTCTAATTGAAGGAAAGTCCGTCGGACGACAATGAGTAAAGGTGATGGCTTCTGGTGGGAGAAAGCAAGTGTGTGAGGTGAGTTAACCAAAGCAACAAAATATAGCAGAACTCTTAAAGACATATGGGGCGACAATGCTGTAGTTTCAACAGAAACCAGACTTCAAACAGAATTGATAAATTATAAGTAGAAAGCCTGAACTTCTATTTTCATCGCATAGAACACAATACAACAAAAGTAATCAACATTACAGTAAATACCTCGTCAACAGCATTATCCAAAAGCTCGGCTATTGCTGCAATGACATTCAAAGTATCAGTGGTCGTACAATAACAAGAGCAAAATGGATCCACCGTGAAAGTTGTGAAACGTACTTATTAATTAACTATCTTCCCACCACCATAAAACTATGACTAATAAGAGTGGACTTCTATCAAAAAACCCCAAACAATCCAAAGTTCATTCATTTGTAAAACTAGATCAAAGTGCCACATGCAAATAAAAAAGCACACAGTAATAAAGTTTACCTCCGAACGCCCATTTATGAGAAGTAGCATTGGAATGCAGAAATTTGGGATGAACACGCGCATGTTCCAATTCACCTACAGGTAAAATAAAATTTAATCATGTTGGCAGTAAAAGTAAACTCTGAACTGCGAAAAAATAAAAGATGAGAAATGAACCGTGTATAGCAGTTGATTTGATACGACCAACTTCAAAATTGCCAGCTTTCCAGAAACTTCGAGACTCCAGTGGCCTGTAATTGGATGGAACAATCGCGTTGGGACTTTCTATTACCGGTGATTTACTCAGTGAATTTCCTCCGTGAGACATGTCTGGTTTTCTCTTCCCGACGACGGAGACGCCGACGCCTTCGTCGTCGCTACTGTCGAGTTCGACGACATCCATTGGGGGCTTAGGCGACATTGAGATATAATTCAATTTGAGGGAAGTATATAACACTTTATACTTATGTATTAGAAAAAATAATATATGTATTATATTATTAATCTTTTGTTTGGTAATAGTTTTCAACCTACTAGTTTTTATGTATTTGCATTGCAGTAATACTTTAGCAATGAGAAGGAAAAAATGGAAAATTAGAATGCTCACATAAGAAGTAGATATTTGAAGTCTTCAATAACATATGCAATGTTATAAAATAAAAGTAATTTAGTAAAATGTAAATATGAAACAAAGATAGAAGAAGGATTATTTCACTTCCTTTTGGTGTGTCTTTACAATGTCATTTATATAGCCTTTTATAGGCACAAAAAGTAAAAATCATTATTGTAAAATAGTATAAGGGAGGGACATAAAGTGGAAATTCATCCGCAAACTATTCATACATGGGCTTCATCCACAAACTATTCATACATGGGCTTCATCCACAAACTATTTACAACACTCCTCTTGGATGACCATGTAAAAAAAAATCATTAAGAGCTTAATAGAAAAAAAAGAGTGGGAAATACATAGTTATTAGCAATACGCATTACTTGTTGCCTCATTAAAAACCTTACCACAAAAACTCAATGGGACAAAACCTTAGTTAAGGAAAAAAGAGTACAACGGGTATTTTTACTCCCCCTGATTAACATATCACTTAAGGTCTCGGAGACGCCGCATTCCAATCTTGTATATTAACTTCTCAAATGTTGAGGGTGGCAATGCCTTAGTAAGCAGATCCGCCAAATTATCATTTGAACGAACTTGTTGAACATCTATTTCATCATTCTCTTGAAGATCATGAGTAAAGAACAATTTTGGTGAAATATGTTTTGTTATGTCTCCTTTAATATATCCTCCTTTCAATTGAGCAATACATGCAGCATTGTCTTCATACAATGTTGTTGGAGTATTTTCTTTCAAAGAAAGACCACATGTTTCCTGAATATGTTGAGTTAGTGATCTTAACCAAACGCATTCTCGACTTGCTTCGTGAATAGCTTTTAACTCTGCATGATTTGAAGAAGTAGCAACCATAGTTTGTTTCGTTGAATGCCATGATATGGTTGTACCTCCACTTGTAAACAAATAGCTTGTCTGAGATCGAGCTTTATGGGGATCAGACAAATATCCTGCGTCTGTATAACCAATCAAAGATGAATTGGATCCATTTGGATAAAATAAACCCATATCAATGGTCCTTTGGAGGTATCTGAATATATGTTTAATACCATTCCAGTGTCTTTGTGTTGGCGAGGAACTAAATCTTGCCAATAAGCTTACTGAGAAAGCTACTGATCGGGAATTATTGACAATATACATTAATGCCCCAATTGCACTAAGATATGGTACTTCGGCACCAAGAAGCTCTTCATCATTTTCATGAGGTCGGAATGGATCTTTCTTTATATCAAGTGATCTCACTACCATCGGGGTACTCAATGGATGTGCTTTATCCATATAGAATCGCTTTAAAATCTTTTCGGGTATGTTGATTGATGGACAAATATTCCATCTTTCATATACTCAATTTGTAGACCAAGACAAAATCTTGTCTTTCCAAGATCTTTCATTTCAAATTCTTTCTGCAAACAGTCTACTGCTTTTAGAAGCTCCCCAGGAGTTCCCATGATATTTAAATCATCAACATACACAGCGATTATAACAAATTCAAATCCAGGCCTTTTTATAAAGACACAAGGAAAAATTGGATCATTCTTGTACCCTTCTTTCAACAGGTATTCACTCAGACGATTGTACCACATACGACCTGATTATTTCAATCCGTATAAAGATTTCTGAAGCTTTATTGAACAAGTTTCACGAGAACTTTTATGTGCTTCTGGAACTTTAAATCCCTCAGGTATTCTCATAAAAATTTCATTATCTAATGATCCATACAAATAGGTTGTGACAACATCCATTAGACGCATATCAAGTTTTTCATGCACTGCTATATTTATGAGATACCTGAAGGTGATAGCATCCACTACAGGAGAATATGTCTCCATATAATCAATGCCAGGCCTTTGTGAAAACTCTTGTGCCACAAGTCGTGCTTTCTATCTAACGACTTCATTTTTATCATTTCGTTCTCGCACAAAAACTCATTTGTACCCTACTGGTTGTATACCTTCAGGTGTTCGAACTATGGGTCCAAAGACTTCACGTTTTCCAAGTGAAGTGAACTCTGCCTGGATAGCATCTTTCCATTTTGGCCAATTATTTCTCTGTCTACATTCATCGATAGATTTTGGTTCAAGATCCTCATCTTGTTGCATTATTTCAACAGCAATTATAAGCAAAAATGTTATCGATAACAATATTATTTCAGTTCCATCTTTTTCCCATTGAGACGTAACTTATTGATATCTCTTCATTCTCATTATTTTCAGGTACCTGGACCTCCCCTAAGGTCTTATAATTTGTTACGTCTCTGGGCTCTTCTTGAGCCACTACCTCCGCATTATGATCACTTTGATCATTTGCTCATTTTCTTCTTCGAGGATTTTTATCTTTAGAACCGATTGGTCTACCACGTTTCAAGCGTGGCATAGACTCACTTGCCTTGTTTGATTGCCCTACCGGGATATCAACTCGAATTGGAGCATTAGCAGCTGGAATATATGACTTAGTCACCCTTGGTAGGTCAGTGAATGCATCTGGCAATTGATTTGTAATATTTTGCAAATGAATAATCTTTTGAACCTCTTGTTCACATTTATTTGTTCGGGGATCTAAATGAGATAATGATAATGTATTCCAATATATCTTCTTTTTCAGCTGCTTATTTTCTCCCCCTAATGTTGGGTATACTGATTCATCAAAATGGCAATCAGAAAATCTTGTCGTAAATAAATCTCCAGTCATCGTAACTAGATATTTTATAATAGAAGGAGATTCATATCCAACATATATCTCCAACCTTCTTTGAAGACCCATCTTTGTGCGTTGTGGTGGAGCAATTGGAACATCTGTCGCACAACCAAAGATTCTAAGATGGGAAATATTTGGCTCCTGACCAAAAGCCAATTGTAATTGGGAGACTTTATGATAACTTGTGGGCCTTATCCGCACAAATGTTGTTGCATGCAAAATAGCATGTCCCCATGCTAAAATGGGAAGTTTTGTTCTCATAAGCATTGGTCTAGCAATTAATTGGAGGCGTTTGATCAATGATTCTGCTAGACTATTTTGTGTATGAACATGAACAACTGAATGCTCAATTGTTATCCCAGTTGATATACAATAATCATTAAAGGCTTGGGATGTAAACTCACCAGCATTATCAAGACGAATTATCTTAATTGCATAATCTGAAAATTGTTCTCTTAGCTTTATTATTTGAGCCAATAATCTCACAAATTCCATATTACGAGTTGATAGTAAGCACACATGTGACCATCTTGTAGATGCATCTACCAAAATCATATAATATCTGAATGGTCCACACGAAGGGTGAATGGGCCCGCATATATCACCCTGTATACGTTCCAGAAATGTAGGGGATTTCATCCTAACTTTAATAGTTGATGGTCTAATAATTAATTTGCCTTGAGAACATGTAGCACAAGAGAATTCCTTAAATTGAAGAATCTTCTGGTTTTTCATTGAATGTCCATGTGAATTCTCAATTATTTTACGCATCATATTAGAACCAGGATGGCCCAAGCGGTCATGCCAAATAATAAAATTATCCTGGTTAGTAAATTTTTTACTTACTACGACATGTGTTTCAATCCTGCTAATACTTGTGTAGTATAAGCCGGAGGAAAGAGCAGGTAATATTTCAAGCACATATTTCTTACCAGACATTATTGTAGTAATATAAAGATATTCAATCTTTTCATCATTTGTAGTCTCAGTATGATAGCCATTTTGGCGAATATCTTTGAAACTTAATAAGTTTCTTTGAGATTTACTACAATATAGTACCTCATCAATAGCCAAATTTGTTCCTCTTTGTAGTAATAAATTGGCTCTTCCAGAACCTTCAATTAATCTTGTACTACCGGATATTGTATTAACATTGGCTGCTTTCATTACCAAATAAGAGAAATATCTCTTATCTCTTAAAATAGTGTGTGTTGTAGCACTATCCAGAAGACATATATCATCTTTATTAATCTTGAGTCCAACTGAAGACTGGAGAATTTTCATATTCTTCATTAAAAAAAATCAAAAAGTACATCATAAGAAATATGAAGACAAACAGAAAAGAACATTAAGAAATACATTAGGAATGTAGAAACTAGCAACACATGGTGCATTAGAAAAATATACTCAAGAAAAATAAACTAATTGCAAACATATANTATGGTGAAGACAAACAGAAAAGAACATTAAGAAATACATTAGGAATGTAGAAACTAGCAACACATGGTGCATTAGAAAAATATACTCAAGAAAAATAAACCAATTGCAAACATATAAAAAAAATGACAACTTTTATTATAGTTTCATTCCCCAGTAAGATGATTAGTTCTTCAATCAATATCCTCAAAGAAGTCTCCAGCTTCTAAATGAGTAATATTTTCTAGGCCCCCAAAATCATCATCTTTATACGCAAGATGTGCCTCAGAATCATATTTGTTTGAGGGGCATGCTTCATCATCATTATTTTGAAAGGTCAAGTGTGCCTCCACATTATTTTCTTTCTTTCTGAGGGAGGCTTGATAAAGTTTGACAAAATGATCTGGTGTACGACAAATGCGTGCCCAATGACCTTTCATACCACATCGGTGACACATACTAATTTTACCCTTTGAAGGATTAATTTGAGAATTATTACTGTTCTCCAGTTTATTTTCACCATAATGACGATAATTGTTTCGTCCCCTGCCACGTCCACGTTTACGACCATGTCCACGACCACGGTAATTATTTTATTTTCTTTCAAACTTATCATATGTTGATACAACATTCACTTCCGGGAATGGAGCTGACCCAGTGGGACGGGCTTCATGGTTTTTCATTAATAGAGTATTATTCTGCTCTGCCACAAGTAGGCATGTGATTAACTCAGAATATTTCTTAAAACCCTTTTCACGATACTGCTGTTGTAGCACCACATTTAAAGCGTGAAAAGTAGAAAATATTTTTTCCAATAAGTCCTCGTCTGTGATAGTGTCTCCACATAATTTTAATAGAGAACTTACTTTAAAGATAGCAGAATTATACTCACTTACGGTTTTAAAGTCTTACAACCTTAAATGTATCCACTCATACCGAGCTTTCGGTAATACCGTAGGTTTTAGGTGGTCATATCGGTCCTTCAAATTAGTTCATAATTCAAGTGGATCTTTTACAGTTAAATATTCAGTTTTTAACCCTTCATGTAAATGATGAGGAAGGAAAATCATGGCCTTCGTTTTATCCTGATTTGATGCTTCATTTCCTTGTATAATAGTATTTCTAAGACCTTTAGCGTCAAGGTGAATTTCAGCATCAAGGACCCATGATAAATAATTCTTCCCGGTGATGTCAAGTGCCACAAATTCAAGTTTTGATAAATTTGACATAGTGAAAACTATCATAAAAGATAGATAAGTTAGAGAAATAATTATATTAATAAACAATTAGTGAAACAAAAACGAGAAAGGGAAAAAGAGACGGAAATAAAGGTATATCATGTAATCAACCTACTATTTCCTTTTATTCTGGCCACAAATTGAAAATAACATACTGTTTATTACTTTATATTATTGATATATATATATATATATATATATATATATATGCGTGTTAAAAGAATTGAACGTGACTAACATTATTTATATGTTCCAATCGATTAAATATAAAGTAATTAAACTAATGTGAAATTATTACTTGTCAATTCATTTCTCACAGTTCTTCAAAATGCCTTAAAGATATGTTTTGAAAGAGGAACTCCATGAATATTATAAGTATGTCATTAGCGGGTAGCTAGTTTGATGACTTTGAGGTCATCTAAGAGTTATGTACTGAAGAAAATAGTTAGTTTATCACTGCAATGTACTTGAACTATTAAAGATGCCCAAGAGTCTGCAAACAATGAGCATAAGATAGTACTACCATAACCAAAATGAATATAATGATACATACCTTAATAAAATATGGCTCAACTTAGCGGGGGTTAAGGATAAAATTAGAGTTTCGTGCTGATAACGTGTTATAAAATAAAAAGCAATTTAGTAAAATGTAAATATGAAACAAAGATAGAAGAAGGAGTATTTCACTTCCTTTAGTGTGTCTTTGTAATGTCATTTACATAGCGTTTTATAGGCACAAAAAGTAAAAATCACTACAGTAAAATATATAAGGGATGGACATAAAGTGGAAATCCATCCACAAACTATTCATACATGGGCTTCATCCACAAACTATTTACAACATGCAAGTAATAGATAACGTGGGATATGTGAATAATTGTAACCAGAAAAGTACACTGATTTCATGAAACGCTCATATTAGCTAACCCACTCTTTTATCCAATTCATACCAAGTATATTTTAAAATTATTATACTTTTTAATTTGTCACTTATATGAATAAAGTGTTAATAACAACTTATGTGATAAGTGATGTGTTAATTATGTGTTAATTTCTAATTCTATGTTGATATGTGGTTCTAACACACAAGTTACCAATGCATGCATTTTGAATTTATAGTTTTTTTAAATATTTATCAATTTATGTCCAAACTCCAAGAAATTACCAAACAATGTTCCGATTGTGGATTTTGTTGCCTCTTCTAAAGATAGAAAATTATTCAAAAATTTTGGGGTCGAAAAGTGGTTGGTGCATTCCGTAACTATAGTATAATTGCTAAAAGATATTTCTAACTCCCTGTGCACTGATAAATAGGTAGAATTAGCAGTCTTCACTCGACCATTTATAATGTAATAACTTTTGTTCTGTTGAAATAAAATTTTCCAATCTTCAACATTTTTATTGAAAAGTACTGCCTGAATCTTTGTCCCCTATAAATTAATATAAAAATAATTTTAGATCAATTAAAAATAATATGAATAAGTAATAAATTATATCAAAATAAATATACAAAAGAAGCCTACTTCTTCGTCAACAAATGTTAAATGCCAATGCAAACCCTCGCCTTTTGTCGTTATTATATTTTAGTATTGGTCGTCTTTGAGTAACCAATACCTTAATTACCCATTCAACATCATAAAGTTTAAGGTTATTTATTGCGACACGTTGTTTTTTTAAATCTGATTCTGTTACGGTGCGCAAAATACCTGCAATATATAAGTAAAAGCTGCAAAATATTATGTAATAGCTGAGAATTAATATTGTTACACTAACATTAGTTGAAATAACACCATTAATATCTAAAGATATACAATTTAAATATAATACTACGTCAATGTAAAAGACTTTAATATCTAAAACTAAAAACTACGCCGAAAAACAAAGAAGTACGATACAAAAATAATTACAATAAAAGTTAAAATGTCATTGTTTTTCTCTCTAATATATCTACATGACCCTAAAATATTACTCAATTACGAAAAATGAGAACTTACTAAACTACGAAAAAACGAAAACTTACTCAATTACAAAAAAACGAGAATAATAGAGAGAACTATAATGCCTTTGAAGAAAAGTGCCTCGTTGTAGACCAAAACCTTTAGAAAATAATGAATAATATAGAACAATGACATATTTTATAGAAATAACTGGCTTATTCTTTTCCTGCATGAATTCGTGCAATTAAGCTGAATTATATGGAAGAAGAGTAAACAGGAAAAAATATTATTGTCAAAATAGGAAAAGGCTACAAAAAAAAAAAGTTGGCGGTGAGTAGAAACTAAATCGGCCATATATCCAACAAAAAATAGGCCATATAGTGTCCAACAAAAAGTAGGATAGAAGGAAAACTCCGCATGACTTCTCTCTCGGCACACGTTTAGCCAAGGTAGGCTAACTTGCACTAGTGATGGCAAGACGACGGAAACAACCAGCAATGGCGAGCTCAATTGTAAATCCGGCGACTACAGGACAACAAACATTCACTCCATTAATGTTTGGTAGCTTTCTTCCAACTCTATTCCAACCAATTCGAGAGGAAATTGAAAGCAATTATGAGAAGGAATGTGACAGTGAAAACCAATGGCACAGTGCAGATCTTGTCGCAGAGAAGGAAGTTCAGAAGGGCAAGAGCCAAATGCCAACAATCCCTCGAAGATTACAGGTCTCAGAGACAGGATCATCTGTGCAACTTTCCCCAACCCTAGAGCAACATGCACCAACAGTTAAAGGAGAAAATATACTAAATCAACATGCAAATGAGCTTAAGGCAACAAAATCGCAATTCTCAGATGGGCCTGCGACTGGACTATGTGCCTCTTAGTCATCGTGATGGTAGTTGTAGTTCAAATTGTAGAGGAATATGTTCAAAAACTGAACGACTACTGGGCTACTACCTTAATTGGCTATGTCCTAGGTAATACTACATACGAGAAATCTAAGGAGGCTTTAATTACATCAGTTTGGGATTTTGTTTCGAAGCCACAAATATTGTATCACAGTGATGGATACTATGTGTTTAGATTCTCAACAATTAAGGACAGAGATCTAGTGATGCAAGCAGGTCCATACTCATACCACAATAAGCCACTTATTTTACAAAACTGGGAAAGAGATTTCCATTTTGATCCTAAATGCATCACCACCATTCCTTTGTGGGTAAATTTCCCAAGCTTGCTTGTTGGGTAATGGACTACAGATGCACTTAGCAAAGTGGCTAGTGCTATTGGAGCCACTATGTACACTGATAGATACACAATTGATCTCAACAAAATCTCATATACAAGGGTGTTAGTTAAGGTTGATATCACTAAATCAATGCTGGAGAACATAGAAATTGATACTCCATCAGGAACTATTCAACAACAAATTGTGTATGAGCGGAAACCAAAGTTCTGCAGTGATTGTAATCATTTTGGCCATGATAACTTTGAATGTTGGAGGAACAAACAGCAGGATAATGAGGAGGCAGAATTTAAAGCTCCAAAAAGAAGGAACATAGTAAGAAATAAAAATATGGTGCAAGAATGGAAGTCAAAGGAACAGGTAGAGCAAGATGATGAAGAATATGAAAAAAGAAAGGGAGATCAGCATGTAGAAGATGGAAATGACAAACAAAAAGCAAGTGTTGTAGACTCTCCAACACAAATACTCAGAAGGAATGATGAATGTAGAATTCAGCATAGACAAAGTGTTGAATTAGAACAACAATCTTGAAATGAAGAGGGCATCAATACAAATAGATTCAAGATTTTGGAAGAGTGTGTGCCAAGCACTTCTAAAGCTGATGAGAGTGGGATTGATCCTGCACTCACACACCCATGATTGTGTGCACTTGGAACATTAGAGGGCTGAATAAGACCTATAAACAGAATGAGTTGAGACTCTTTCTGCAAAAGAATAAAATAGATAGGAAAGAAAGGCAAAAAATATATTGAACAGGGTTGCTAGATATTGGGGTTATTGCTGCAACTATACCCAAGTTGTTAATGGTAGGATATGACTAATATAGAAAACAAGCCTAATAGTCAAGATAGTCAAAATACATGAGCAATCATCCATTGCTCAGTGGAGAATCCAGTAACAAATTTCCAGATTATGTTGACAGCAGTCTATGCTAGAAATAAAGTGCAGGAAAAGAAAGTTCTATGGCATGAAATGCAGCTGTTAGGAAGTCGGATTCAAACACCATGTCTCCTTAGTGGAGATTTCAACAATGTGTTAACCACTGATGATAGAATATGACAACCAGTTACATCAGGGAAGGTGCAGAATTTCAAGCAATGTATTGGCAACATGCAACTGACTCCACTTAGGACAAAGGGATGTTTCTTCACCTGGTGTAACAAAAATCATGCAAGTAGTAGATTATACAGTAAAATTGATTGGGCATTTGAAAACTTCAGTTGGACTCAGACATATGGGCACCTAGTAGCAGATGTTTTTGTCCCTGGAGTGTCTGATCACTCCCCAGTTATGATTCAATTACAGAAAAGGAGAGCTACTTATCCCAAGCCATTCAAACTCTATGTGGTGACAATGGACCATCAAGATTTCACACCTATGGTGAATAGAGTATGGCAGCAGCAGGAAAGAAGGGATCCTATGTCACTTATATTCCTGAAGCTTAAAAGAATAAAAGATGAGGCTAAGGGTCTGAAAAAGTACATGGAAGGCTATGAACAAAAGTTGAATCAAGCAACACAAACTTTAGAATGTGTCCAAGAAGCACTTGTGATTGATCCCTTTAATCAATTGTTGATTGAGCAAAAGAAACAGAATATTAGTGAATTGGAGAAATGGAGCATAATAGAAGAAAGAATCTTGAGGCAGAAATCTAGATCAACATGGATTGACTATGGAGACTCAAATTCTAAATACTTATATGCACAACTGAAAATAAGGGCCAGCAAAAATGCTATTACTTATGTATACAATGAAATAGGGGTGAAGATAACTGATCCAAAAGCTGTGGAAAAAGAATTCTTTGCCTTCTTTATAAAGATAATGAGAAAGGCAAATGGACTGATGTCATGCCCTAACATTAGTATCATAAAAGCAGGAAATTGCCTCACCTTGCAGAATAACATAAACTGATCATGGACATAACACATGAGGAGATTGATGAAGCTATTAGGAAGATGCAAAATGATAAAGCTCCTGGAGTGGATGGATTCCCTATAGAATTTTTCACTAAGCAATGTGGGGTTGTGAAACAAGATATCTATGGGGAAGTGACATACTTCTTTCATACAGGGAAAATGATGTCATCATGGAACTGTACTGCTATTACACTGATTCCTAAACTCAGGTGAAAGATTACAGGCCAATAGCATGTTGCACTACAGTATATAAAATTGTTGCCAAGATACTGACCAAAAGAATCAAAAAAGTGATAGAGGTGATTATTGGAAAATCTCAGTCAGCATTCATTGAATGAAGGAGCATCATTGACAATATCCTATTTAGCCATGAACTATTCAAAGATTATAATAGGAAAGGTATATCCCCCAGATGTGTGCTGAAAGTGGATATTAGGAACGCATATGATTCCTTGTATTGGCAGTTCCTTAGATGCATGCTAGATGACCTTGGCTTCCCTCATAAATTTATCCATTGGGTTATGGAATGTGTTACTACAGTGTCATAGTCATTGGTTCTCAATGGATGCCTTACCAAACCATTTCAGGCTAAGAGAGGAATTAGGCAAGGATATCCCATGTCTCCTTACCTATTTGTCATTGCAATTGAATACCTACAAAGAGAGATGAACCAGCTACCAGTGATAAAGGAATTCTAATATCACCCAAGATGCAAAAAGCTGGGAGTGACTCACATTTGTTTTGCTGACGACTTACTTATGTTTTGTAGGGCAAACATTAATTCGTTGACCAAAATGTGGGAAACCTTTCAAAGGTTTTCTGCTACATATGGCCTTCAGGAAAATGCAGAGAAAAGCTCTATATACATTGTTGGTGTTTATCAGGACCTTAAAGACTCATTGAAAAGACTAACAAGGTATACAGAGGGATTAATACCTTTTAAATACTTGGGAGTTCCTTTGTATGCTAAGAAATTAAACATTCAACAATGTCTACCATTGGTGGAGAAGATCACAGAAAGAGTCAGTTGTTGGTCAGCAAAAATGTTATCATATTCAGGAAGAGTACAACTCATAAAGTATGTGATCTTTGATATGCAGACTTATTGGGATCAAATCTTCATACTGCACAAGAAAAGTATGAAACTAATTGAGACTATTTGTAGAACATTCCTATGGATTGGTACAAGTGCTACATCTAGGAAAGCACTGATAGCATGTGACAAGGTATGCCAACCAAAAGTTGATGAGGGTTTAAACATTATCAACATGGGGTTATGGAACAAAGCAGTAATCCTGAAGCAACTATGGGCATTGACAAAGAAGAAAGATACACTATAAATCAAATGGGTTCATTGCTACTACATAAAGCAGAGAGATATTGACACTATGGATACATCTAAGACAACTGCTTGGGTGGTCAGGAAGATTATAGATGCAAAACAAGGTTTGATGCAGATGAACACAATGCAAACTAGCCTTAGTGCAAAGCTAACAACTGTGGAGGTCCAGAGCAAATTTCAAATACAGAAAGCATATACTCAACTGATACCCCAACTCCCAAAGGTTGGCTGGAAGAGTATTCATATGAATCCACAGATATATCCAAGATTCAAGTTCCATTTATGGCTGGCAATCCGTCATAGGTTAGCCACTGTGGATAGATTGCAGAAGTTTGGAATCCAAGTACCATTGGATTGTGCATTTTATGTAAGGTGAATGGAAACCTTTAGTCACCTATTTGTTGAGTGCTCATGTACTAGCATAATATGGAATAGAATACTCAAATGGCTAGGTCATAACAAGAGAATAGGCAGCTGGCAGACTGAGATAAAATGGGTAAGCACTCTAGCTAAGAGGAAAGCTGGTATGACAACTATTACTACTTCAGATTTTGCCATGGTAGTATACTGTATCTGTCATGAAAGGAACTCCATCAGATTCAACAAAGGGAAATATGAGGCTGATGTGACCTGTACACATGCACATACAAGGGAAATCAAAGAGCAAATGGCCGCCAACATTGCAAGCTTAAATCATTATTCGTAGGCTAAAATGAATGGCTCAAACTCTTCTTTGAAGTGTAATTAGTATAGTCAAATTTTGTAATTGTAATTAGGAGGTTAATGGTCAGCATCAACCTGCTTTGTAAAGACAATTTTTGATGAAATGGAAAGTTTATTTTAATAAAAAAAAAGTAGGATAGAAGAAATATGCCGCAAATAAAAAGGATTTGATGCAAAGTCAGCTATGTCGCATTAATGTATGCGTAGTTTAAATGGAAAGAAAAACCAGCCTCGGGTAATTTATGATTATATCCTTAAATTATACAAACAATTAAGGTTATAAAAGTCGATTTTCAAGGTTATTTTAATCGTTCAACATTGCATAAATTATCTGTGCTTTTATAATAATATAGATATATATTTATTTATTATATATTAATTATATACTAAGTAAAGCTTTGGTGGTACGACGAAGGGCAAACTGGTAAAATTACGCTAACTTTTGGACTTACAGATGACCTATTGTAAACACCACGTGGTTTAGTTTTTGGTTCACCCCTCTGGCTTCTCTATCCCATATGATGAAAGCAACCATTTTCAGAGTTTCTCTTTGTTCCAATCTCTCTTCTGGTGACTTGTTATTGTTCTTCCTCTTTCATTTTTGGTTTTTAGTTTTTTTTTGGTTTCTTTAACAACTTTTCTTAATTTTTTGGGTCTGTTGAAGATATACCTGTCTTGTTAAATGCAATAAAATATGAGCCCTAATTCCTCCTTTTAATGTTTGTAGTTGTCAGTTTGGGTATTTTTGAAATTTTGGATTAGTTCTGTAATAACATGCATTCTTCTGCATTCTGTGTTTTCTGCTATTCCTCTAGAATTCTATCTCTTTCTCACCGGCCGCTAAAGTTCCTTTTTCTCTGGCTCTTAGTTTTTGTTGCTTAGTTTCTTACTAATAATTTCTCTTAGATTTCAGTTCCTTATTTCAGTGACTGCCTCTTTCTATTGACAAGTTGGTATCAGAGCTCTAGGTTCATAGGTGTCGTGAGTCACAAGCCAATTTATTAGAGTCTCATGGATCGGTACAGAGATGTCCGTACTTATCTTCGGGAGGCTATGTAACTTTTAGGAAAAAATACACTTTTTTGATTCCTTGTCGTTCGAAAATTTGTTGACATCAAAATTCTAACTTCTGTATTCTATTATCTCACAGATGGTGAGGAAACGTACATGTGGATCTTATGACCAGGCACCCGAAACCCTGCTAGACCCGCGAGAGGACAGGGCCGGGGTAGAGGCCAAAGACGTCCACGCGATGCAACCATAACACCCGCGTGAGCTGCTACAGAGACTCTAGCCCAGTTCATGAGCATGTTCAACACCTTAGCTTAGGCTGAATTGATTCCACTTTCTCCTGCCACATCTCAGGTCGGGGGAGGGGCACAGACTCCCGCATCCCGTACCCCAGAGCACCGGGTTCAGGTCGACCAGGTCCCAGAGTTTATACCGATGTAGCCGGTAGCTCCGGTCCAGCACGAGGCTAGTACAACAGCTTCTGAGGCGGAGCAGCTCAGACTTGAGAGGTAGAAGAAGTACCACCCTCCTACCTTTAGCGGATTGGCGACGGAGGATGCCCAGGGTTTTCTGGATGAGTGTCATCGTATTCTCCGTACTATGGGCGTAGCGGAGTCGAGTGGGGTTTCTTTTACTACATTCCAGCTTAGAGGAGCAACCTATCAATGGTGGCGTGCTTATGAGTTGAGTAGTCCGGCTGAGGCAACTTCACTTACATGGACTCAGTTCTCGGACATGTTTTTGAGAGAGTACGTCTCTCAGAGCCTCAGGGACGCATGGCGTGGAATTTCAGCAGCTGTGCCAGGGTGCTATGATTGTGTCAGAGTATGCAGTTCGCTTAAGTGATTTGGCTCGACATGCACCGGCCTTGGTTTCCACAGTTCGAGAGACGGTTCGTCGGTTTATTGAGGGACTCCATCCCAGTATCCGAATTAGTGTGGCCAGGGAGCTGGAGATGGATATTTCTTACCAGCAGGTTGTGAGTATTGCCAGGAGATTGGAGGGTATGCTCGCTCATGATAGATAGGAAAGGGAGGCCAAGAGGTCTCGAGAGTCTGTCACCAACAATGGTACTCGTGCCCCAGCTACAGTTCGCCATGGTAGGGGTTATGTGAATCGCCCCGTTCATTCAACACTTCCAGCTGCCATTGGTATTTCGGCCCCTTCTAGGCCCCATGAGCCTTGTTATGCACTTCCAGTATCTAGTGTACCTTCTACACGGGGTGTTTTGAGTGGCCAATCCAACATACCTGACCCGAGCCAGTCACAGCAGCCACGCCCTCCGAGATGATGTTTTGAGTGTGGCGACACTCGCCATATGGTGAGGGATTGCCCCCGACTTAGGAGGGGTGCACCTCTACAGACTTCTCAGCCACCGCGTGATCCACCGAGTCCTCAGGCTATGATTCCAGCACCAGCTACCGCTCCACCTGCTCAGCCAGCTTAGGTGGAGGTCGACGTCGCCCTAGAGGGGGAGGCCAGGCCAGATATTATGCCCTTCCGGCTCGTACAGAGGTAGTTGTTTCCAAATCTATCATTACAGGTATTGTTCTGGTATGTCATGGAGATGTGTAGGTCTTATTGATCCAAGCTCTACTTATTCCTATGTGTCTCCTATTTTACCCCGTATTTGGGCATATCTCGGGATTCTTTGAGTTCCCTTGTTTATGTGTCTACCCTTGTGGGAGATTCTCTTGTTGTGGACCACGTGTATCAGTCGTGTTTGGTTGCTCTTAGTGGTTTTTAGACCAGAGCCGATTTATTATTGCTCAGTATGGTAGACTTTGATGTTATCTTGGGCATGGACTGTTCGTTGCCCCATTATGCTATTCTTGATTATCACGCTAAGACCGTGACGCTGGCTATTCTAGGATTACTGCTATTAGAGTGGAGAGGTACCTTAGAGTATACTCCCAGTAGAGTTATTTTATTTCTTAAAGCTCAACGAATGGTTGAGAAGGGGTGTGACATGTATTTAGATTATGTGAGAGATGTCAGTATTGATACCCCTACAATTTAGTCAGTTCCAGTAGTGAGGGACTTTCCAGATGTGATTACAGTTGATCTTCGGGGCATACCGCCTGACAAAGATATTGATTTTGGCATTGATTTATTGACGGGCACTCAACCCATCTCTATTCCTCCATATCGTATGGCTCCTCCTAAGTTGAAGGAGTTAAAGGAGCAGTTACAAGAGTTGCTTGATTAGGGCTTCATTCGGCTCAATGTGTCACCTTAAGGTGCTCCGGTCTTATTTGTGAAGAAAAAGAATGGTTCTATGCGTATGTATCGCCAACTAAACAAAGTTATAGTGAAGAACGAGTATCCATTGCCTCGTATTGATGACTTATTTAATTAGTTATAGGGAGTCAGGGTGTTTTCCAAGATTGACTTACGTTCAGGCTATTACTAGTTGAAGATTCGGGACCCAGATATCCCGAAGACTGCTTTTAGGACTCGGTATGTTCACTACGAGTTCCTTGTGATGTCTTTTGGGATGACTAATGCTGCATCGACATTTATGCACGTGATGCCAGTGTGTTCCGGCCCTATCTTGACTCATTCGTCATTGTGTTTATTGACGACATTCAGGTGTACTCCCGAAATCGAGAGGATCATGAGCAGAGGATTATGCTTCAGACCTTGAGAGAAAAGAAGTTATATGCAAAATTTTCAAAGTGTGAGTTTTGGCTAGACTCAGTGGAATTCTTGGGTGATATAGTATTGAGTGATGGGATCAATGTGGATTCGAAGAAGGTGGAAGCAGTGCAGAGTTGGCCTACATCGTCCTCAGCTACGGAGATCCGGAGTTTTCTTGGTTTGGCGGGGTATTATCGTCATTTTGTAGAGGATTCTCATCTATTGCAACACCTATGACCAGGCTGACCCAGAAGGGTGCTCCATGAAGGTGGTTAGAGGAGTGTGAGTAGAGCTTTCAGAAGCTCAAGAAAACTTTAACTACTGCCCCAGTATTGGTATTGCCTACAGGTTCGGGGTCTTATACTGTATATTGTGATGCATTGCGGATTGGTCTCGCTGCGGTGTTGATGCAGGATGGTAGGGTGATTGCTTACGCGTCCAGACAGCTGAAGGTACATGAAAAGAGCTATCATGTCCATGACCTTGAGTTAGCATCTATTGTTCATGCCTTGAAGATTTGGCGGCACTATTTGTACGGTGTTCCTTGTGAGATTTACACCGATCACCGGAGTTTGCAGCATTTGTTCAAGCAAAAGGATCTTAACTAGTGTCAGCGGAGGTGGTTGGATTTGCTTAAGGACTATGTTATCACCATTTTTTACCATATGGGGAAGGCTAATATGGTGGCCGATGCTTTGAGTCGCTGGGCAGAAAGTTTGGGGAGCTTAGCATATCTACCAGCAGCAGAGAGGCCCATGGCGTTGGATGTTCAGGTCTTAGCCATCCAGTTTATGAGATTGGATATTTCTCAGCCGATTCGAGTATTGGCTTGCGTGGTGTCTCCAGGTCTTCTCTTTATGATCATATCAGGGAGTGTCAGTATGATGACTGCTATCTGCTTGTCCTTAAGGATACAGTCCATCACGGTGATGCTAAGGAGGTCAGTATTGGGGATGCTGATTCATTGATGATGCATGGCAGGCTATGTGTGCCTAATGTGGATGGTTTGCATGAGTTGATTCTCACAGTTCGATGTACTCCATTCATCCGGGTGACGCGAAGATGTATCAGGACTTGAGGCAACATTACTGCTGGAGAAGAATGAAAAAGAAAATAGTATAGTATGTAGCTCGGTGTCTAAATTGTCAGAAGGTGAAGTATGAGCATCAGCGGCCAGGTGGGTTGCTTCAGAATTTAGAGATTCCGGAGTGGAAATGGGAGCGGATCACTATGGATTTTGTTGTTGGGCTTCCACGGACTCAGTGAAAGTTTGATGCACTTTGGGTGATTGTGGATAGGCTGACCAAGTCAGATCATTTCATTCCTATGATGACTACCTATTCTTACGAGCAGCTGGCTCGAGTGGTATCCGCGAGATCTTCAGGCTTTATGGCGTACCGGTATCTATCATATCTGACAGAGGTATGCAATTTACATCACGGTTCTGGGGGGCCGTACAACATGAGTTGGATACTCGAGTGGAGCTGAGCACAAAATTTCACCCTCAGACGGACGAACAATCTGAGAGCATTATTCAGATATTAGATTATATGCTCTGTGTGTGTGATGGATCTTGGAGGTTCGTAGGATCAGTTCTTGCCACTTTCAGAGTTTTCCTACAACAACAATTATTAGTCGAGCATCCAGATGGCACCGTATGAGGCTCTGTATGGTAGGCGATTTTGGTCTCTAGTGGGTTGGTTCGAGCCGAGAGAGGCTAGATTATTGGGTACAGACTTGGTCAAGATTCTCTGGAGAAGGTTAAGGTGATTCATGATCGACTTTGCACAACCTAGTCTAGACAGAAGAGTTATGCGGATCGGAAGGTTCGCGATGTGGCATTAGTTGGAGAGCGGATCTTACTCCGAGCGTCACCCATGAATGGTGTTATGAGGTTAGAAAAGAAGGGCAAGCTGAGCCCAAGGTTTATCGGCCCATTTGAGGTGTTGCGACGTGTTGCAGATGTTGCTTATGAGATCGCCTTGCCTCCTAGTCTTGGAGGGGTTCATCCATTCACTACTAGAAAATACCTTTTTTCCGACTACAAATTCCGACTACAAAATGTCAGTCACAATCTTCCGACTATTGTAGTCGGAAATGTCATATTTATTTTTTATTTATTTTTAAGAATTATTCTGACTACGTTTTCAACTAATATAATCACAAAATTTCGCGGAAAATTGCACGCGTAGAAGTTTCCTACTACCGTATTCGAAACATTAGATAGTAAGTGGTCTCTACAGTTGAAGTCAGATTTTTTTTAATTAAATAAATTAAATAATATATAGTTTCCGACTACAGTAGTCGGAAAAGTTAAGTTATTTTAATTTCCGCTTAACCCTTATATTTTTCTAATTCTTTTTACCCACAATCTCACTCTTACTCTGTGTCTCTCTCTCTGTATCTCCTCGCCTCTCTCTCAACGACGCTGACAAAATCGGCGACGAGTGCTTCAGCAAGTACGCTCTCTCTCTCTCTCTCTCGTCTAATCTTCTGCCAAGACTAGGGTTTTGATTTTAGTGTTCAAAATCAAAAGATATTACTAGGTTCCGATTTTAATCAGAGCTTTTCATTCTCTTCACAATTCTTTGTCAAAATCTGATTTTATTACCTGTTTAGGAGTTTGGTCGACTGCACCTATTGTTTTATCTTTCCTTTAGACTAGCTTTCATTATCGAGAATGAGAGCGAAAGTTGTGTCAGTATGTAATTTTGATTCTGACTAGGTCATTCTATGTTCAAAGATTGAATGTATACGCGGTGACTCATTATGCTTCTCTGTTCGTTCATGTCTTAACATTGTTATGCTTATAATTTAGATGATGCATGACAATGGAGATGCATTTTCTTCGAAGGAAATTTGCTTCTTAATATAAGAAGTAACAATATTCATTTAATTTAATACTGAAGAAAAAGAGTAACAGATTGGAGGAGAAGGGTTGTGTTGTTAGGGAAGAAATTGACACTTCTGCTCCATTTGAGTCTGTGAAAGAGGCTGCTACTCGATTTGGTGGAATTGGATTTTGGAAACCCACTCTTCACAAGTCATTTGAGGTCTCTTCTTTTTGTTTCCTTTGTGTATCCACAATGCCTAGTTTTTATGCTTAAATTTGTGACTATTTTACCTTAGACATTAGAGAAAAAAGTGATTTTGGGTACAAAGAAACAATATGGAGTTCTTATTGTTTAATTTGGGCAATACTGTAATTTAGTCATATGGGAAAACATTTCTGAACAGAACATTGTTAATTGCATGGAAACATAACAGGTTTGTGAGGAGATGTCCTCCTGTCAAGCTTTTTGGGAGTTGCTTCCTTGAGCGTTTGCTCCTTGTATGTATGACAGTTTCCCTAGTCCAGGAGTTTCAAGTGTTTGGTTGCTTTTGGTTTCGAAAAGCCATTAGCAGGGGCGAAGCTACTTTGGTATTTCACACACACATTTATATAAAACTTGCATTTCTTAAGCATGTGAACAAGGATTCCACTATTGAAAGAATAGATTTCAATGGATTGCCTGGTAGCACAGCCTTTATATAGGCAATTTTTTCATATTGAAACTATTGCAGTGACACCTGTAGCATCATAAGATTTGCACCAATTGTGAACAACTATTTTTTGACCACACCCAAATTCTATATTATTTTCGATGTAAATATCTAATCTCTAATTTTAAATTTTTATGTTACTCTTAATAGGTTCTATTTAAGAAAATTAAAAATAACAAAAATATTCACATTCTTAGANAATTTTTATCTTACTCTTAATAGGTTCTATTTAAGAAAATTAAAAACAACAAAAATATTCACATTCTTAGAATATAAGATTTTTTCTATGTTTAAATAGAAGAAAATATATATATACATATATATGTATATATATATATAATATATATATACATATATATGTATATATATATACATATATATATATATATATATATATATACATGTGTATCTTATCTTCTTTTATTCAATAAAAA
>ML395687.1:0-15290 GCA_005239525.1 Nicotiana knightiana | reverse complement strand
AAAGGGACGTCGTCAGGAGCAAGATCAACACCCTCATGAATAGGGGAATGTGAAACATCATCACGGACAGGGGGCTCAATCACAGACACGGAGGCAAGGTTAAGGTTGTAAGCTCATCATCTAAAACCATTCGTCTTCTCTGTGGCCTGTGCACTAAAGCACCCTCTTCTTCTTCTTTTACATAATGAGACTCACTAATCTTCCTCTTCGAGGAAGATGAACCAACAATAATTTCCTGGGCTTGAGCCAAGGACATCATCGTAATAGATGAAGCAGACACCCCACGAGCAGAGAGCCCTATTAAAAAGGGAAAAAAGTTAAACGACAAAAAAAGAGACTCGAGTAAGGAAAGAAGCAAGAACAAGAGCTTCATTACCGTGGGTCTTTACTTGCCAACCATACCTCCCAGCGAGGTACTTCCAAGATCTTTCTTCTGAAGGAGCAACAGACAACAATTTTTCTACCCAATCACGAATACCGGAGACATTCTCAACAGTATTCATGATTGTTGAGAGAAGAAAAAATAGACATGGTGTTGATAAAACATCTCAAGTCAAAACAAGAAAAATTAAATGTTAGCTAAAGCATACTCACGTGTGCGATTCCACTTCTCAGGGAAGGGAAGATTTTCTTCACCCACTAAACCAACAATGGGTACAACAACATACCGGAGGTACCAACCCTTATCCTTATCATCTCCAGGGTTACCAACACTCATTTGCTTCTAAAAGTCAGAGTAAAAACCCTTCACGAAATAAGGTAGGAGAGTAGAGGTGAATAAGATGGTTGAAGGTAAAAGGAACCGAGGCTAAAGAAGCCAAACTCCTAAGACATTCGACAACTCGCCACACAAGCAGGCCAACTTGTCCTAAGCAGATATTGAAAAAAATGGCAAAATTCAATTATAATTGGGTCAATAGGGGGGTCTAAACCATAAAGTGAAAGGATACGTATAAACAAAAGAATATCCCGTCTTGTAAGACGTTATTCTTTGGTTACTATTCGTAATATAGACAGGAAATTCAGACCTCCAAGAGCATTCCCTACGAACAAGGGAAATCAGGCCCCCAGTTATAAGGGTTGGATATCTTTCGACACTATCAAGAGAAGAAGATTGATCTACAAGAACTTGACTATCCCTAGCAAAACCAAACTCAGCAAGGACAATTTCATCGACTCCAGGCTCACGAAGGCGTTCGCCTCTACCTCTAGACAAAGACCGAGAAACCCTAAATCTCGGAGAAATTGGAGATCTAGTGGAAGGAGGAGGAACTATCTGAGAAGAAGAGGAGCGCCTCGAAGGAGTGGATCCTAGACTTCTAAGTCTACCACCCCTCTGACTCTTAGTCGAAGAAGAAGATGGCGTTAAACTTTCAAGATCTATTACTCTTTGAGGTTGGTTTGAAGAAGACATGTTTACAAAGGCGAAGAAGAAAGTTCTTTACAAAAGACAAAGTTAGAAAAGTGTTTCGTGGAAGCAAAGAAAAGAAAACATGTATTTATACTTGAAGACAACCATCAAACATGAAGAAAAAGGAAAATAATAATGAAAAGTCATAATTGAAGATGTCACTACGAGACTGGCACAGCCGCAAAAAGCCCTAAAAGGTGCCGAGTAAATGCAGAATCAATCCGAAAAGGACACGTGGTATGAGCATTAAATGGATGTGACAAACGACGCCTATGGTGCAGAGAAGGATACAATGATTCAAGGAAAAGCGGCGGCAAAATATTCCCTCCATAAATGAGTATCCACTTACCAAATACTAATCGTTAAATATATGGTAAGTGGGGGGACTATCTGTATTGGTAAAAAAGAGTTTCACACGTAAGCCAGCTTTTGACAACTCATCCAGTCACGTGGACACAGGAAAACGCGACATCTGGATGTGATTCTTTAAAGAGGTACGGTACAAAGAGGCACGGTTCAGTAAACCCACGAACTTATCAGCCACGGGAAACTCAACTTGATCAAAATGGGAGAGAGGCACGGTCAGAATGAATCTAGACAAAGCTACGGGCAGATTTAAGGACCCACAATTGATTATTCGAACGTTATGTAACCGAACCCCAATTATCGTTATCTTTTGTAACGCCTCATTAATGTCATGATGAGTCATTAATGAGTAACCATATCAAGAAGCTTGTAAAGGGATCTGATTCTCGAATACAATCAACTTCGATTTTCTATATTTCTGTAATATTGTCTATTATTCATTTTTCTCCATTACCTTGATTATCAGTAACCCGTATTCATCTTAAAAATAATCTTTAGTTAAAGGGTCTAATTCTTTGGTTAAACACCATCGCATACCCTCCTTGCGCGCATATTCACATCTTCAACTGGTACACCCATTCTGAAAATTCCCCTACGAATCCGAAGTCATTTTCCCTCATTCCTCCAAATGCTACATTGCACGTTGAGTATAACATAGAACACTCCAAGCCCCTTCTTCATAATCCGCTGCAAAATCTCGATTCTTAACCATACTACAGGCTTGAAATCCTTAGGCACCGCATTTTAACTTTGAATTCACTAGGACCATTGTTGAGGTCACCCACTCTGACTTGGTCCCGAAAATAATCAACTCTAAGGCTCTGCTAGCACATGAACCGATAAGGTCCAATATAACACACATTCATCAATCCTTCGCTCAAATCACCACTGATGTTTCCTTTCCCTTAGTCGTAATAACCCACCAATATACCAATGATCGGAAACCTCACAGTAGATCATCATGCAATCCAATCGTAGGCGGTGGGCCTCTCCCACTTAGCTAGAAGCTACCATTTCCTAACTATGGAAACCACCAAATTTCATTCTTCCTCTCTTCCATGACCTCGCGCCATCGACCTGCCAAATTCCTCAAAACCTTCTAACGATGCTGCACCGATCACAATCACTACGAAACCAATGAACCGTTTGGGGTCCATGCCCATTCACCAGTTGTACAAACATGTTCACTCCCTATTGTCATCAACTAAAGGTGCGACGACACATTCAAATCCATAGTCATGTTGTATCCTTCTTCATATCAAGCAACTCCTTCCTGTCGTATCCCATTTCCCCCGTATAATAGCCAATATTCCAAATTAAGTCTGTAGACCTAGTCACTGTCCACCATGAATCCCAAATCTCTATACAGTTTTCTCAAGGCGTGTAGTCATCCTATCACAGAACCCATATGCTACTCTGTTACTCTCCCACATTGGTCAAACTCATCCCTTAAGCAACTACTCGACTCCTACTTCTCACACTTGGCCTTCTAAAAGTTTAACCACCACAAGACACCTCCCACATGACCTTCATCATCCTTTGCTGCCCAGTTGTTGCCTTAAATCAAAATATATCTCTGTACCACTTGGACCAATAGATCGCTACCAAATGTAACCCTTCCAAAGACCATCTTTGTCGAGACATCAACACTAGGAACACCGATTCGTTCCTGAACCACCGCACACCACGATCTCTGACAGACGCTTTCCCGATACTACTTCAAAATACTCTTCCCTAAAGGCGAATTGAAGAAAACCATAACATCGACGAACTTAACGTATTGAAAAAGGACAATGACACCGCATCACAGATGAAGATTCCACCATGCTCGGAAATACCAAGTATCGTTACTCCATCAATCCAACCTCAAAAACTCATAGTCCGGTTGCCTTTCCCTCGCCGGAAATAAAATACTGAATCTCTGAATCTTGCACTGAGTAAACATCCTCCCAATTCATTCACTGCTTCGACGCAAGCTGTCACGACCCAAAATCCAACAAAGGTCGTGATGGCGCCAGACACCACTGTCAGGCAAGCCAACACCAAGAAGTTAATTAAATCCTCATTTTTAGTATTTTGAAATCATTTCTTTCCTTACATAAACAATAAATAATGAGCTTCACGGAGTAAATAATAATGTCTTTAACAAATTTTCAATACTAACTAATCCCGTATACATCCCAGGACCCGGTGTCACAAGTGCATGAGCAATTTCTAGAAAATAAAATGTAATACAATAACTGCCCGGAATACAGATTTGGACAGAAAATAAAATACAATACTCTGAAGGAGACTCTACTGGCTACGAGTCGTCTCGAGAGATGCAGTTTACCCAAGTCTCCGTATCAACCATGTCGTTGCGCCCAACGAGGCCACTAGACATACATGTGCCTGTGCAACAAAAATGCACAGCAAGTGTAGTATGAGTAAGAAAACAACGCGTACCCAGTAAGTATCTCGTCTAACCTTGAAGAAGTAGTGATGAGAGATTGACTCTGACACTTACTAGTGGTCCAACAATAATGTACTAATAATATAATTAGTCTCGGATTTCATTATAAACGACAATAAACTTAAGGAAATTATGAAACAAGTAAACAATTCTTTTGATAACAAGGGATTTCTAAATTCCTTTTCATCAGTCTCAGGCCAATGAGGTAATATCATTATTTATAAATTTGCAAGGCAAGCCATACCAGCATGCGCAACAGCGCAAATCATGCCGAGGTCGTACGGCCCAATCCAATATAATATTTAAATTGTGCACTTCCAGAGGGTCGAATGGCGCGAACCATAGATGCATCTATTTAATCTACCGAGGCATTCGACCCGTTTCACAAAAGATAAACATATTCAAACAGTCAATCAAGAATTCATCAAGGGACAATTATCCAAAGAAAAGGGCAAATTTCTCTTTTGAAAATCAAGAAAATGATGTTTAACCTTTTAGAAATGTATTTACCAAGTTCGATATGATTGAGCCTTTTAAATTGTCAATAAAATTACAAGTGCGGCAAGTAGAGCATGCTTTTGGTTACTAGACTACCCGGACATAAGCATAATAGTAGCTACGCACGGACTCCCGTCACCTCGTGCGTACGTAGCTCCCACAAATAGAAGCACATATTTACTTATTTCGCCTATGGGGTTAATTCACTCTTACAAGGTTAGAAAGGAGACTTACCTCGCTCTGAAGTTCCATAACCGGCTTCCAAGCCCTTCCGATGACTCAAATTGATGCACAACTCCCCAAAACTAGCCAAACAATGCGCAAACCAATGAAAATATACTCTAATACTCATAAAAATTCAATTTACAATATTCCCAGCTCCGCTCGGAAGGTCGATAAAATCACCCTCGGGCCCACGTGCCCGGATTCCGAATATTTTTGAAAATAAACTTTACCGCTAACCCCACGAGCTCAAATATATAATTTATTTCCAATTCCATACCCTAATTCGTGGTAAAAATCAAAAATACCAAATTTTAGGTCTTCTACCAAAACCCCACAATCTATACTAATTTCCATGTTCCAAATCCATGTATAATTCATGTATTTAACTCACAAATGGGAAGAAACCTCTTACCTAGAATTGCTTGATGAAAATCTCCCCTTGAAGCTCTCTAAAATCGTCCAAGCCAAATGAAAAATGGGAGAAAAATGAGGCAAGTCCTGTTTTTATAAACCCTTCTGCCCAGCGACACTTCCACACCTGCGGAACAGTAGCCGCACCTGCGAGGATCCCTTTGCTCTTGCGGTTTCCTTCCGCATCTATGGTCATCACCTTCGTTTCTGCGCTTGTGTAGATGCGGCTAACACTCTGCACCTGCGGCCCTTCCCCTGGCTTCCCAACCCCGCATCTGCGACACCAAGGCCGCACCTGCGGCCAAAACCTCGCAGGTGAGGTTACACCAGATATCAGCTACCTCCATTCTTTTCCAAATTCGATCCGCTAACCACCCGAAATCCACCCGAGGCCTCCGGGACCCTGTCCAATTGCACCAACCAGTTCCAAAACACATTACGAACTTAGTCGAGCCTTGAAATCGCATCAAACAACACTAAAATCACGAACCACACTCCAATTCAAGCTTAATGAACTTTAGAATTTCAAACCTCTATATTTAATGCCGAAACCTATCAAATCACGTCCGATTGATCTCAAATTTTACACACAAGTCATATTCAACATCACGGACCTACTCCAATTTTTGGAATAGGAATCCGACCCCGATATCAAAAAGTCCACTTCCGGTCAAACTTCTCGAAAACCTTCAAATTTCTAACTTTTGCCAAATGATCCCAAAATCACCTACGGACCTCCAAATCCACTTCTGGACGCACTCCCAATACCAGAATCACCATATGGAGCTATTCCCAAACTCGGAATCCCAAATGGACATTGATAGCATTGAAATGCACTTCAACCCAAATTTATGAATTTCTTCCAAAATGCCAACTTGCACAATAAAAGCTGAAATGCTCCCGGATCATCTAAAACCCGATCCAAACATACGCCCAAGTCCGAAATCACCATGCAAACCTGCCGAAACTTTCAAATCCCGGATTTGAGGTCGTTTACTCAAAAATCCAACCTTAATTAATTCTTCCAACTTAAAGCTTCCGAAATGAGAATACTCTTTCCAAATCAACTCTGAACTTCCGAAATTCTAGTTCCGATCACGCGTACAATTCATAATACCTGAAGTGAAGCTGCTCAAGGCCTCAAACCTCCGAACAACGGGCTAGAGCTCAAAATGACCGGTCGGGTCGTTACACAAGCATCCTACCATTACACCACACTGTGCGATAGCAACACACAAATCGTCATAACAATAAATGCCAAATCTCAAAACTTTAGGTAATACTGATACTGAGCTGAAACGATAGAACGGCCTTCCGCAAGGCGACGACAATAGCCCAATCAAATACGCAGGGAGAAACATCCTACACCACATATGTGGTACCATTACAATTTCTCAATTCCGGATTTATAACAAGCGCTTTGCATCGCAAAAGATTGAATGGGAAAGAAACAAAGGCATAAACCTCAAAGGAATCAAATCGCACGATAAGGAATCAAGAAGGGAAGTTTTCCTAATAGTCCTGCAGCCTCTTGAAGATAAGTATAGACGTCTCCTTACTGATCCACGAGACTCTACTAGACTCGCTCATGACTTATGAGACCTAAGTGAACCTAATGTTCTGATACCATGTAGTCACGACCCAAAATCCATAAAAGGTCGCGAAGGCGCCGGACACCACTGTCAGGCTAGCCAACACTAAATAGTTACTTAAATTCTCGTTTTTAATATTTTTGAAATCGTAAATTTCCTTCAATGTAACTAGTAAAAGATAATCTTTACATAACAATAAAAATGTTTACAATTTCAATACTGAATATCCCATAATCATCCCAGAACCTGGTGTCACAAGTGCATGAGCAATTACTAGGAAATAAAATAACTGTCCGGAATACAAATTGGACGGAAAAGAAAATACAAATACCCTGAAGGAGACTCTGCTGGCTGCGGATCAGCTCATAAGATGCAGCTCACCTAAGTCTCTGTATCAACCATGCCGTCGCGCCCACTAGGCCACAAGACATACATGTGCTTGTACAACAAAATGTACAGCAAGTGTAAAATACGTGGTACAATTCCCCTCTTTACAATTTACTCAGATCTCAACTAGCAAGTTCCCCAGGGTCGAACGACGTGAACCATATATGCATCTATTAACCTGCTGAGGCGAACGCCCGCTCCCATGAGAGCGTGGTACATAAATCCTGCGAGGAGAACAACCCAATCCCATAAGAGTAGTAGAAGGGAATACCCCGCTCGTGAATCATATGTGCGATGAGGTCAAATATAAATTTAAGGAATCACCCCGCTCGCGGATCATACTTGCGACGCGGTTTCACATAGATTTCTTAATTTATTATAGTATTCCTCAATTCTTTTCAAAAAATGAAGTTCAAATGAAAAACTTTTATGTTCTCAAGTTTTCCTTAATTTCAACTCTTTTCAAATGTTTAATAAGCTAACTAAATCTCGCTCCGTCTCAAGACAAACAATAAACATAAAATGACAATATCAACAAGGCATGGTGCAAGCCTAAAACTGCCCGGACATAGGCATAATTAGTAGCTATGCACGGGCTCTCATCACCTCGTGCGTACGTAGCCCTCACAAATAGAAGCATGTATTAATTTGGTTCACCTATGGGATAAATTACTTCTTACAAGGTTAAAAAGGAGACTTACCTCGCTCCAAAGTTCCATAACCGGCTCCCAAGCCCTTACAACCACTCAAACTAATGCCCAACGCTCCAAAACTAATCAATAAATGTGCAAACCCATAAAAATATACTCTAATACTCACAACAATTCAATTTAAACATTTCCCAACTCCGCTCGAAAAGTTGATAAAATCACCCTCGGACTCACGTGCCCGGATTCCGAAAATTTTTGAAGATAAACTTTACCCATGACATCACGAACTCAAATATATAATTTAATCTAAGTTCCATGTCCAATTTCGTGGTCAAAAATATAAAAATATAAATTTTCTAGGTTTTTTCTTCAAAACCCTAAATTTCCACTACTTTTCCATGATTTTTCATGTTAAAATCTAGATATAATCCAAGTAATTAACTTGCAATAGGTGGGATTAACTTGCCTCCAAGTTGCTAGGTGAATACCCCTCTCAAAAAGTTCCAAAAATCGCCCAAGAATGAAGAAATGAGAAAAAAATGCTCAAACCCCCTCTTTAAACACTTATTGCCTAGAGATCTTCGCGCCCGCAGAAAAAACCTCCGCGCCTGCGGCTTCGCACCTGCGGAAAACTCCTTCGCGCCTGCGGTGTCCGCTCCTGCGATGGATTTTTCGCACCTGCGGTCTTCGCACCCGCGGCCAAATTTTTCACGCCCGCGTTTCTTGGCGAGCCCATGTATTTTCGCTTCTACGACTCATGCCCCACTTCTTCGAGCTCGCACATGTGGCTATCCAAGCGCAGGTGCGATCACACCAGAAGCTGGGAGCTTCAGTTGATGCTCTCCAAGTTCAAACTTGGTCCGAGCCTCGTCCGGTTAACACCCGAGGACATCGAGGCCCCACCCGAACATACCAACAAGTTTGAAATCATAAAACAGGCTCGCTCGAACCCTCAGAACTCGTAAAACAACATCAAAACTTAAGAATCATACCTCAAACTAAATTGATTCAACTTAGAAATTTCAAATTCTTCAAACTTACTCCGAACGCGCCGAAACATACTTAAACTACTCGGAATGACATCAAATTTTGCGTGCAAGTCCTAAATGACATTACGAACCTATTACAACTTCCTGAATCGGAATTCGGACCTGATATCAAAAAGTCCACTCCCGGTCAAACTTCTAAAAAACATTCAAATTTCTAACTTTCGCCAAATGACCCCAAAGACCTGCGGACCTCCAAATCCACTTCCGGACGCGATCCTAGTACTAGAATCACCGTACGGAGCTATTCCCAGACTCAAAATCCCAAACGGACATCGATAACATTGAAATGCACTTCAACCCAAATTTATAAAATTCTTTCAAAATACTAACTTCCACAATAGGCGTCGAAACGCTCTCGAGCCATCCAAAACCTGATCCGGACATACGCCCAAGTCCAAAATCATCATGCAAACCTGTTGGAACCTTCAAATTCCGATTCTGAGGTCGTTTTATCAAAAATCACACTTTAGTCAACTCTTCCAACTTAAAGCTTCCGAAATGAGAATTTTCTTTCCAAATCAACTCCGAACTTCCCGAAATTCAATTCTGACCAAGCATGCAGGTCATAATACCTTAAGTGAGGCTGCTTGTGGCCTCCAACCAACGAACGACGCGCTAGAGCTCAAAACGACCGGTCGGGTCGTTACAATAAAACTATTTAATGCAGGATAAAATTTCAGCATATTTGTCCTGCATTTAACATTATCCATAAGCAAGAATTTTTAGCTTTCACGTTAAATTAGGTTTAACGTGAAAAATTTTCTGCTACAGTAGTTTGACTTTATAATTCAACGTGAAACAACTTTATTCTATATCTTTCATGCAATTTTTTTGAAGATCTATCAGTGAAAAGTTTATGTTTCATCCGTCAAACAACTTCATGCAAGTGTGATTAAAATCTATGTGTTGATTGAATTAAAACTTAAAAAGCATGATGAATTACGAAATAATTCATCAGTTTCAAAAACTAATTTGAATTCTGAAGATGAATTGCAATACTTACAATGTATTTTGTAATTTTGAATTTGGAATTTGAATCTGGTTCAACTTTCTGGTTTGCGAGAGGAGATCTGAGAAGGGACGGAGTGATGGAGGAGAATCGTAAAGTGATTTATGCGTGATGCATCTTTTATATCTTTTGTCAGGGGTATAATGGTCATATTATTACGGATTTTTTGTTAGTTGATTACCAAATTAATAATTTTTAAAAATAAGTTACAGGTTAAAAGGTGACACAAATATAGAGTATGACTGCAAATAGCCCTTGTTGATTGACTAGTTGGGCTTTCTTGACCAGGCCTATATAAGTTTTCAAGATTTAAATAGTAGTAACTGTAATATTTAAACTAAAAATTATTGACAGATGTACAATGTGTGTGTGTGTGTGTATATATATATATATATTCTATGAGTACCGAATAAGAAAAATAAACAGTAAATACAACCGACTACTTGTTTAAACATCCATGTAGTTTTCTAAACAAAAAATTTTAGTAAGATTTCAGGACGGTAAGTTCTTTGATTTAGCTTTATTTCTAAGGAAAATACCAGCTATGTCCATTTATAAATAGCTTATTACAAAAATTGGTCAATTCATAAAACATTACTAATATTAGCCAAATAACCAACATTAGCCAATTAGTTGTTTGTAGTCAAAAAAAGGTCTAATTTTTTATTTCTTTTGAGCGGCTGTTATTAGAATAGATTGGGTACATCTTAAGAAACTTGAATCTCAATTTTGGGATGATTTTGGTAGAGTTTTGAGGTGGTTTGAATTGAAAATTCGAAGTAGAAGATGAACATGAAAAAAATGATAGGTGTATCAAATTGTGTATCACAGATGTATCATATTTGTATTAAATGTGTATCACATGTATATCCATGTATATCTGCATGTGAGATACATGTGTCGCAGCAAAAAAATTTGAACTCAATTTTAACTACAAATTTTGATACCAAATCAGTCCAAATTACCTCCAATCTTCCTCAAATTTTGTATATTGACTCATCTATATATTTTCAATGAATCTCAATCATACCCATTGAAAAAAGTCATTTTTCCTTTTATTTATATATATATATATATATATATTTCATCACCTTATTTTCTACCTCATCCATGAAATTTTCTTTCCGTCTTGCATCTGATGTTGCTAATCGCGCTTTAAAATATGGAAGAAGATCTTTGTGTGTGATTCTTGAAGAGAAAAAAAATTTATTTCTTTAGGTTTTTTACTTTTATATATGCTTGGCTAGTTTTGATAAGTCTATAATTAATTGCTAGATGTTGGTAAATTTGGAATTTTTTGGGACATTTCTGTAAGTTTTCCTTATTTGTATCCATCAATATTTCTGAGGCTTTGTTATTCATTTCTGGGCCAAGATTCATTCTTTCAAGTGAAACCTAAATGTTATTTAGTTCATAAAGTATATTACCTAAAATAACTTTATACATACAATTTTCTAAAAACTTATCCAGTGTGAAAATTAAATATAGATGTCAAGATAGAAAGTCTCTAAAAATTACATAAATTTGCTAAAGTATCTCAAAATATCACATGCACAAAAAAAATTATCAAGGATTCAATCACCCAAATTTTTACCAAAAATATATTCACAAAAAATATTAGGAAACAAGACCCAACCCATTCACAAAATCAGTCCTAGATCTTTTATTTGGTTTTAAGAGTCCAATAAAATGCAAGATATAAATCATTTGAATGAAAATCAAATCATTTAATCGAGAAATTGCATCTAATAAAAGAATCATAAGAAATATCAAATCCCGTTAAATCCTAAGGAAATATTTACAATAATTTTTTCGAGGAGTAAAAAGAAATTATCAAGATAAAGAAAGTTATTCTTAATAAAAAACATCGTGTTTGAAAAAACTCTAAAGTTAAAGTACGAAATCAACAATCTGAATATTTTGATAAATTCAAAAAGAAATTTAAGAAAATATATTAACAATAACTCCTTTGCCTTCAGTATCAATGTACACAGAAGGCCTTATGCGTTGCCAAGTCGCGGAATAAGTCTCGTAGTTACTGCGCACACCATACTTGTTGTTTGTCGTTGATACAATGTTAGAATAATTGTCTTCATAATAGATTGTGAGTTGACTGAGACTATCAAAATATTTCAAACAGACTGTGTACTTAGAATTGTACATGCTAGAAAATTTTGTAAAATGCAACTCGTGCCTTTTCAACGAGTGATTCATAGTCATTTCAATTGATACATGAGCATCAATTCAGAAAATATAAGAGAATGAGAATGCTAAAGAGATAGAGTAGGAATATTAAAAGTTTGAGCAAGAGGGTCTAGGGCCAAAATCTAAAAGTTTTAGAAAGGTTCGATTTACAAGAATAACCCCCCAAAAGGGATGACTTTGAATTTTGACCATGCATATATTTTTTATTTTAACAAAACAATCTCCACTTAAGAAAATTCATTGCAAAAATTAATTTTATATGAGGTCGGAGTTATGGATATTTCAATAAGTTAGATGCAGTGAACCCGCTACTTCTGACTCATCGTTATGTGTGCTCAATTGTTTACAAATCGTGACGGACGAGCAAGACTTGATACTATTCGTTCTACCTATCATGTTGAATTGTTCATGGGTTGTGATGCATTGACAGAAGTTGCTTGTATTATTTAATCTTTCACAACTTTTTCATCCACTTTATAAAGAGTTATTCTTATAATCCACAAAATAATATTTTACGCCTTTTTAACGGAACATATATATATTTAAATTATTGCTGGAAAAATACAATTGAATTAGATCATGATTACTTCTTTTTAAAAAAAAAAAAGTTAGTCAATACAACTGAAAAATCTGGCACATGCAACACATTACATTATCTTCAATCTTTGTAACTTATTGAGATGTCCCGAACTCCTGCCTTATAGGCATAACTAACTTATGCAAATATACAAATAGAACTTATGCATGATGGGCAACAGATTTTTTTAAGTTGAGGTTATTATTTAAATAATTTGCTAAGTTAGGCCAAAAGTTTGAGACCACCCTTATGGTATATATACTATTTATGCAATTTTCTTTTCATTCACTAAAACAATAACACGGTTCAAAATAGAAAGGTCGTCATATTTACAGTATGAATTCAACATCAACATAGGGAGAGAAAAAACTGCTTTTGAAATTTGAAAAGACAAAAGAACTTATCATATCATCATATCGTACTATAATAAAAGTGGGAAGACTCTAAGTGTAAAATTGAATTACTAAAATGTTCACAAAAAATTAAACGATATTTTTGCCCTTCAAGGAAACACTATTCCAGTAAATAGTAATGTACAAACCAGTTAATACACTTCATAATAATAGTGCGTTTTGCCTCTACATATCATCTTTACCAAATACATATCTACTCTACAAGTTTCATAAGGTAAGTTTATTTTATTATTGTAACTTTCTATGAGCACTAATGAAATTTTATATTCTTTGTTTATTTTAATTTTGGCTAGGAACATTTCCTACTATTCTTTAGTATGAAATACTGCCCTTTTCGGATAATCATATACCAGTAAACAAATAGGAGTAATACATTAGGCATTTTGGCAGTTTATTGTTGTCTTTGTTGTGAGAGGTAAATTTGTTTGGATATTAGAAACCATCAAGGATCATTTTTATCACAATATTTTAGATATTCATGGTATATTTCTGTGTGAAAAATTATAGAAATAATGCCTTTGCTTTTTGTAATAGTATCTTTATAACAAAAACAAACTCTTTGTACACATTATTTATGCTGTTTTAAAAAAATATATATTATTCTCATCGATATAGGATAAACTCGCGTGCACAGAAACTAGTACATTTATAAAAGCATAGGAATCACCTTATAAGCTGTTTACAAGTACAAATCATGGTAATATCTCTTTTTCCATCACCCCTTGGATAACTTTATATGTAGAAAAACCTAATGAAATAATACGAACATTAAAAAAATCAGCAAACCGCTGCAGCTGATTTTAAATTTCTAACAGATCAAAAAGAAGAAGAAAATGAACTCAATGGTATTTGGTTTGGTTACTGCTCAGTAGCAATCAATCTTCAAGTCTTCAGGCCAGCCAAATTCCTCCAAAAGCGCCAGTACAACACCATTCGCCCATCCAAAACCCGTCTGCATTCAGACACAAATATTAATCAAAACTCAAAAATAAAATGAAAAAGGATATAGTGTGATCAATATGTCTATATTTTGAAACTCAATATTTCCATAGTAGACTGCTTTATTGTATGATTTAAATACAGTCGAAGTCTTGTAAGTAGGCTCGTAGCTATAATACAACCAATGAGGACTGAGGACTAGGACAACTAACTGTTTGAATAGTGTATAAAGGTAATTCGTTTCTAAAATAAGAATTTTCTTTTTCCAATGATATTAACCAAAATATTTATTGAAAACTAAATTTCAGGTAAATCAACAGATGCCAAAATTGCATCCTACACTTACTTGGGGTACATATTCACCGCCACCTCCGTATGCTCCACATTTTGTGACATCATATTTTTCATGCATTGCACCAGTTTTCTTGTAAGCCACATAGTTCGTTCTTATCCATCGCACAGCAATGTCTTCAGCTAAGGCTCTTGCCTCTTCTTGTCCGGACCTTGAGAGACCTTCAATGATTATGTGCTGAAGAGGAGGCCATCCATTCGGAAAATCCCTGTTGTTAACAAATATGAAAGATCAATGATTAAAAGGCACTGTAGTACCATAAGTGGTCGACTTTATTTCATTTAGAATTAAAATAAATAATGTACCACTGCTGCCCAGTATTAGACAAGGTCATTGCAATCCCTGCAGGTTGAAGCAAGCCTGAGCTCTTGAGACTTTGAACAACTTTTTGAGCTGTGATATCATCTTCAATTATAACAATAGGTATCAGCTAGAAAGTTCTAATAATTTTGGGACCAAAACAAGACATTGGCTTATAAATCTATTGAAAAATTAATAAGACCAGACAACATCATTGATAGTCGAAAAAAGTCCAGGACNCGCGCCCCCACGCGCCACCAGAGGTTTTTTTCCGGCAAGCGCGTGACCCCACGCGCCGGCGCGTGCACCCCTTTCCGGCCATTTTTTGGCCAAGCTTCTTGAGGACAGCCTACTCGCCCCTCTTTTCCGAGTCTATTAGTACTATTTTCCGGCTGTATTGCTACAGTACGTTTATAGACCTCTTTTCACTCCAACAATGTCTTTTGGAGTTGAT
>ML395682.1:63206-76689 GCA_005239525.1 Nicotiana knightiana | reverse complement strand
TCAAATGTAAGGTATATTACATATTAAACTATGCATTCTAGCCTCGCATCAAGCACGCTAAGTGCATAATACCATCCTGGGGAGACTGATAAAGCCATATGCTTACAAAACTCAAGAACAACTGAGGTGCGATATTTATATATATATACTCTGGATCTCAAGAGCTGTCTTGCTCACATAACATCATCACTACACAGAGATCTCAGCACATAAGAAATTATCAATCCGTTTCACAACTCACACGGCACAATCATATTATCACATGAATTTGACGAAGAGGGGACAACATCTCCTATTCTAATACTTTTCCACGAAAAGCGCTCCACTGAAATGAACATGCCTGGCTCATACGGAGCCCATAATCATATTTAAATCCATCCACAAACATCGAGTCTACCTTGCTCGCACCAAAATAAGCTAATAGCTTTACCTGGGTCCATATTAACCCACTTTCTCTCATAATACGCGAGAACAACCATCATAGCCGAGACAAACACCCCTCAATCCACAACCAAATGAACTGAAAGCCTTCCAGGCATAAATTCTCAAATAAGCAATATTGCACTTCTTTATACCCAGTCCAAATCTTCAATCCATTAAGTGACTACATGTCACACTTATACAATCTTCTCGTGGTTACGCTCCCACGACCTTCCACACCAGGTAACAAGTCTGCACACCCCATCACCGACCACACTAATACTGCAAAACACATCAAGAACCCATGACCAGGGTACAAAGCTTCTTTCCTCGAATATCGATCTCAGGTACACCAGCTTACTTTGAACTTTCAAATCACTTTTTCTTGCTCATCCAAGCTCATGACATCCTTGTTAACACCGAACCGCAATCTCGATTCTTACTCCAAATTACATACTGCTTACCGCACCTAACATGCCAATGTGAGATTGCGCAAGAACTTCATCATAACTCCTGAACCACTAACAGGGGAAACACCTCATCATATAGAAACTTCTTACTTAACTTGATTCAAGAGTACCATCTCAACACACGAGTGAATTCTCACAATCACCCAACATGAAAACTCTTAAGTAGTACCCAATACCACCATAACCCTTCCGGGATCCGCCTACACCTGACAGGCCATAGCACTCGAATGCTCCCACATGAAATCTATTACGACGGCCGACAATCCCCACACATACCGGCACAAACCACATGCATAACTTAATCACATCGAAGGGACTGATCACTGCCATAAATGTGCCATTTCAACCATGGCTAATCAATCTATCTTCTTTTAATCATCTTCAATTGCCTCAGGAATAAAAGTAACTTCCTTTAACTCATAGCAAACTCAACCCTCACTCATCCTGAGTGACCTTGATTCACGAGACCATGCTGTCTCAGTCTCACAACCCGTCTCATATCCTCCTGAAAATCATGCTACAACCCGGAGTTTACTTCTCTCACTTTCCCAATACTATCCTGCACGATGAAACATATCATAGAACACTTCAACCATTTTCCTTTTCTTAGGAATTACGTTGCAGAAGCTCAATTCTTAATCATACCGCTGCCTGAAACCCTTAAACACCGCATTCTTAACTTTGAATTCACTAGGACCGCTATTGAGAGTCACCCACTCTGATTGGTCCCGAATACAATCAACTCCAAGGATCTCCTAGCACATGAACACTCTTTTCAATGAAACACGTGACCGAGTCACTATCCTTACAACTCACCTATGCCTTAAGCATAAATTTTTAATCTTCCAAAGCCTAACCCCGGTCTGACAGGGCCAACTTTTGCACACATTCATCATCCCACGCACAATCACCATTTTACTCCTTTCCCTTAACTGTACTAACTTGCCAATATGCCAACAATCCGAAACCCCATGAGAACACAATCCTATAGCCTAACTGCAGGTGGTGGGAATCCCCCACTTAGCCCGAAGCTACTCCTGGCACCACTCTAGACCCTGCTGAGATCCTTTCTCCTTTGTTAATATGAATCTTGCTCCACCGTTCCGTCCAATTCTTCCAAATTCTCTTGCTAGCACTCCCTAATTACTCAAATTCTCTAGCATCATTCACACATCCTGCCTCCTACCGAACAGCCACTAGAATCCCTCACAGAGACTTGCCAACCACGCGACCGCTAACCTACTCACAGGAGGTAACCCACTTATGTAATTCACCAACTTTCACCTTCCAACGACGCTGTACTGCACTATCTCTACGATATCAATACTACATCCTACGCCCTACTTCATTTACCAACTTTACTAGTTCGTCTGCTCCTCATGGACATCCATTAAATGCGCGACAATATCTTCTAATTCAAAGCTATGATGTCGCTCCCCCACTTTGCGACTGCTCGACTTCCGCTTCTTACACTTGGCCTCCTAGAAATGGAACCACCGCCTAGCGTCAATTCAGTATCATTCTCTGTAGCTCTTAAACCAGCAGATCACCACGACTTCAAACTCTCCGAAGATCATCTTTCTCTAGCTGCCTTAATTATCAACACTTATCCGGTACTGAACCACCGCGCCTCACGGTCTCTGACAGCCGCTTCTTCAATACTTCTTCACAATAATATGACCCCATGCAACCGAAGAAGCCATAACACCGACAAACTTAACATATTCCATTCTATTTGTGATGACGACACCACATCACAGGTGCATATCCCACCCTACTTGAAGACACCAAGTCTTACTGCTTTATCAATCCCAACCGGATCATTCATAATCCAAATGCCTTTCCTCTATCGGAACTAAAATGCTGAAATCTCGAATTCGCGCCCTAAGAAGACCTCCCTTCAAGCCATTCATCACCCCCAACATACATGCAAGCATTCTATCATCATATCGACATCGCGCGATAACCAATTGTAGGCATCATCACTACCTGAGCATAGCCTTAAGGCTCTCAGAAACACAACTACTGAGCTGAAACAACGTATTATCCTTCTGCAGGGCCATAACAATATCCCACAACCAATTACACATGAAAAACATCTCACATCATATCCGTAGCACCATTTAAATTCCTCAAATTCCCGATTCATAGCAAGCACTTCGCGGCGTATAAGATTGAGTAGGAAGAAACATAGGCATAAGCCTTAAAGGAATCAAATCGCACGATGAGGAATGAAGAAGGGAAGTACTCCTAACAGCCCGGTAGCCTCTCGAAGATAAGTACAGACGTCTCCGTACCGATCCGCAAGACTCTACTAGACTTGATCATGACTCTTGAGACCTAAGGGAACCTAGAGCTCTGATACCATGTTGTCTCGACCCGAAATCCATAAGGTTGTGATGGCGCTGGACACCATTTTCAGGCAAGCTAATCATTTAAATAGTTAAGTTAAATTTCCTGTTTTAGCATTTTTTGAAATCATTACCTTTCACTTTATTAAATAATAACTGAACAAAAATTTCCGTTAAGTAAATATGACAGGTAAACAATTTTGATTTTTATTGCAGTAAATCCCAAACACTTCCCAAAACACGGTGTCACAAGTGTATGAGCAATTTATAAGAATTTATACAATCATTACAAAGCTTGTCCGAGATACAAATTGGACAATAAAATTTAAAACGAAATGAATACAATACGAGGGAGACTATGTCAGCTGCGAATTGCCTCAGGATGGTGCAGCTCGCCTAAGTCCCCAAACCAGCCACATCGCTGTGAAAGTACCTGTGCAATGAAAATGCACAGCAAGTGTAGCATGAGTACGAAAACAACGTGTACTCAGTAAGTCGTCCGCCTAACCTCAGAGAGGTAGTGACGAGAGGTCGAATTAGACAGTTCCTAGTGGTCAATTTAGTATATTCAAGTGTGACACTAAGCATGATTATCATAGGTAATTTATTAAAATCAGGAATGAATAATATCAACCCTTCCACATTTAACACTTTAACTCTTCGTCATTTCAATAACAATTAATCAAACATGGGTGATTTAATCAAATAACAAATAATCAAAGAGAAGGAACAACTTCTTCCAAAAATTTTAATAACTTTAAATCTCTGCCATTTCAGTTGACAACTTAAAATTCCAGGCCAATTATCAGGCAAAAATCACAGCAAATATGCAGTAAATATTATGTGCAAGAAATGCCGAGGGTTGAACGGCACGGACCAACAATAATAAATTGTGCACTGCCGAAGGGTCGAACGACTCGAACCATAGATGCATCTAGTTTTCCCGCTTGCGAATCGATCATGCGACGCGGTCACCATAAAAATAATAAGCTAGCTTTCTCGCGAATCATACCTGCGACTCAGGTGCTCATATATACACATATTCACATAATAAATCCTCATTTTTATCAAGACAACAGTTACTCCGGAAAGTGGTAAAATTCTTCTTAAAGGAACATGAAAAATAGCTTTTAAATCTTTGTTTTGAAACTCATTTGCCAAGTTTAATAATATTCAATAATATAACCTTATCGGGTATACAATTATCCACGGAGGAATCAATTCTCTTTCTAAATAATTATGAAAGGTACGCTCTAGTCATTCTTAGGAAATCAATTAGCGATTCAATGGCATTTACATCCCAATTTTAGTGGCAGGATCACATGTACAACACGTAAGACATGCTAGTGGGTCCTAGTCTACCCGAACATGGCATAATAGTAGCTACACACGGACTCCCGTCACCTCGTGTGTACGTAGCCCCCGAAGATAATAATACATACTTAATTAGTTCATCTAGAGGGAGAATTCTCCCTCACAAAGTTAGAAAGGAGACTTACCTCGCTCCGAAATTCCATAACCGGCTTCCAAGCTTTTCCGATGACTCAAATCGTTGCAAAATGCTCCGAAACTATCCAAACAACGACAAACCAATGAAAATATACTATAATACTTGCAACAATTCCAAATTATATAATTTCCCAACCCCGCTCAGTGAATTAAAAAAAATGCCCTCGGGCCCACGTGCCCGGAATCCAAAATTTCTCGAAGATATATTCTACCCATGGCCTTACTAGCTCAAATATACAATTTACACTAGATTCCATGCTCAAATTCGTGGTAGAAATCAAAAATACCATTTCTAGGTTTTCTTCAATATTTTCCAAAATTTTCAACAATTTTCATGTATAATTCCATGTAATAACCTTGTATTTAACTTAGAAACATGAAGGAATTACTTACCTTGTGATCCTTGACGAAAACCCTCTCTTGAAGCTCCTCCAAAATCGTCCACACCAAGTGATAAATGAAGAAATGTCCCAAATCCCGTCTTACAATAATACACTGCCCATGCATCCTTCTAGGCGATCGCACAAACGCGTCCGCGATCGCATAGGCCTTCTGTGCTGCCACCATAATTTCCCTACGGGATCGCACTCTCATTCATGCGATCGCACAAGCCATTCCCAGCTCCCTCCAAATTTCCTTCTCCAAGATCGCAGCTTCCCCCCTGTGTTCGCATAGGCCAAAACAGTAACCCCCACATTTCCTCTACTGTGCGATCGCATACACTTACCTGCGATCGCACAAGCCAAAATCCGCAGCATCCCAAATCCTTCTATGCAATCACATACCCACTCACACGTTCGCATAGAGTAAAAACCTGCTGCACTCACAAAAGAAAACTAGCAATCCTCACAAGGCAAGAATCGACCCGTTCAGCATCCGAAACATGCTCGAGGACCCCGGGACCTCAACCAAAATTACCAACTAGTCCCAACACCTCATTCGAACTTAGTCGACCCTTGAAATCACATCAAACAACATCGAAATCATGAATTACAGCCCGATTCAAGCTTAATGAACTTAGAACTTTCAAACTTCCACATTCGATGCCGAAACCTATCAAATCATGTCCGATTAAACTCAAATTTTGCACAGAATTCATAATCGACACTACGGACCTGCTCCAACTTTCGAAATCGCATTCCGACCCCGATATCAAATTTCCACTTCCGGTTGGATTTCTCAAAAACCTTCAAATTTCAATCTTTAGCCAAATGACTTCAAAATAACCTACGGACATCCGAATTCACTTCCGATCGAGCTCCCAACTCCAGAATCACCACACAGAGCTATTCCCAGGCTCGGAATCCTAAACGGACATCAATAACACTGAAATGCCATACATCCCAAATTTATGAAATTCTTCTAAAATGCTATCTTCCATAATATGCACCGAAACGCTCCCGGGTTATCCAAATCCTGATCCGCAAATACGCCCAAGTCCGAAATTATCATACGAACTTGCAGGAACCTTCAAATCCTGAGTCGGAGGTCGTTTACTCAGAATTCCAATCTTAGTCAATTTCTCCAACTTAAGGCTTCTGAAATGAGAATTTTCTTTCCAAATCAACTCTAAACTGTTCGAAATTCAATTACGACCACACCTACAAGTCATAATACATGAAATGGATCTTCTCACGACTTCAAACCGCTGAACGACGCGCTAGAGCTCAAAACGACCGGTCGGGTCGTTACAGTATTCATATTACAAATCTTACTAGAACTGCTCATTTTTTATCAGAAGCTTGTGATTTAGTTTTTGACGCAACAAGTAGGGGAAAATAATTCTTAATTGTTGGTACCAAAAAAAAAGCAGCTGATTCAGTAGAGTGGGATGCAATAAGGACCTGGTGTCATTATGTTAATAAAAAATGGTTGGCGGTATGTTAACGAAATGGTCCACTATCGAAACAAGAATTCATAAGTTCAGGGACTTTAGAATGGAATAAAAAACAGGGAGACTCAACCGTCTCCCAAAAAGAGATGCAGCTATGTTGAAAAGACAATTATCTCGCTTGCAAAAAAAGATGGGCGGGATTAAATATATGACAGGGGTACCCGATATATTAATCATCATTGATAAGCACGAAGAATATACGGCCCTGCGAGAGTGTATTACTTTAGGAATTCCAACAATTTGTTTAACCGATACAAATTGTGACCCCGATCTCGTAGATATTTCAATTCCAGTGAATGATGACGCCATATCCTCAATCCGATTAATTCTTAACAAATTAGTATTCGCAATTTGTGAGGGTCGTTCTAGCTATATAAGAAATCCTTGATTAAATAATAAAATAATAAGATAAATAACTTACTTCAGAAATCCCTTATGGAATCGCTTACTATTTTTGAATTTAAAAAAAGAGATAAAAATAGCTAGGGATATTATGTGATTATTAGTATTCTAAATCTTAGTTGGTATTCAAAATATCTGATTCAAGTAGACAAAGAGATGGTTGAATAAAATTTTTTTGTTTAAAGTTCAATTTTTTCAGAGGGCAAGGCAATATGAATGTTCTATCAAGTTTCATCAATACTCTAAAGGGGTTATACGATATATCCGGTGGGAAAGTAGGCCAACATTTCTATTGGAAAATAGGGGGTTTCCAAGTACATGGCCAAGTACTTATTACTTCTTTGGGTTGTAATTGCTATCTTATTAGGTTCAGCCACTATAGCTGTTCGGAACCCACAAACCATACCGACCGGGGGTCATAATTTCTTTGAATATGTTCTTGAATTTATTCGATATGTGAGTAAAACTCAAATTGGCGAAGAATATTTTTATTGGCACTATGTTTTTATTTATTTTTGTTTCTAATTTGTCAGGAGCTCTTTTACCTTGGAAAATCATACAATTACCTCATGGGGAGTTAGCCGCACCCACGAATGATATAAATACTACTGTTGCTTTGGCTTTACTCACATCAGTGGTATATTTCTATGCAGGTCTTACAAAAAAAGGATTAGGTTATTTCGGAAAATATATACAACTCACCCCAATCCTTTTACCCATTAACATCTTAGAATATTTCACAAAACCTTTATCACTTAGTTTTTGAGTTTTCGGGAATATCTTAGCTGATGCCCTAACCCTTCAAGTTAAAGGACTTAGACAAGTCGCCCTTCAACTTGACAATCTGCTCCTTGTCTTTTCCTACAGTTAACATGTCATCCACATACAACAACAAAATAATAAAGTTGTTGTCAGAAAATCTTTTGAAGTATACACATGGATCAAAATATGTCTTTATATAAGTTTGACCTTTCATGAATGAGTCAAACTTCTTGTACTACTTCCCATAAAGACTCTTATTTAGTTTACACACCATGTGTTTCCTTTCAACTATTTCAAATCCTTCTGACTGCTCCATGTAGATCTCCTCCGTGAAGAAATGTAGTTTTCACATCCAACTACTCCACCTCAAGATCTAGGCTAACTACTAAACTCAAAATTGTTTGAATTATTTTGACTATAAGTGAGAAAATTTAATCAAAATTAATACCTTTCTTCTGTCGAAGCCTTTTGTCACGACCCAAAATCCATTAAGGTCGTCATGGCGCCGGACCCCACTGTCAGGCAAGCCAACACTTAATAAATAAATTAAGTCTTATTTTAAAATTCTCGAAGTCACTCCTTTTTAATTTTCTTAAATAATAATTAGCGAACTTCCACTGTGTAAACAATAATATCTTAACAAATTTGAATAGTGAATAAATCCCATGATTTCCTAGAACCCGGTATCACAAGTACATGAGCAAAATTTTCTAGGAATTATACATTGTACTACAATACTTGTCCGGAATACAAACTGGACAAGAAATTTAAAATCAATACAATACATCTGAGGAAGACTCTGTCGGCTGCGGGTCATCTCCGGATGGTGCAGTTCGTCTAAGTCTCCAAGTCAGCCACACCACTGCGTCAAATAGGGCCACTAGCTATGAATGTACCTGTGCAATAAAAATCCACAGCAAGTGTAGCATGAGTACGAAAGCAACGTGTACTCAGTAAGTATCCCGCCTAACCTCGAAGAGGTAGTGACCCCAAAATTTGCACACAAGTCACATTCAACATTATGGACCTACCCAAACTTTCAGAATCGCATTCCGACCCCGATATCAAAATTTCCACTTCCGGTCGGATTTCTCAAAAACCTTCAAATTTCTATCTTTAGCCAAATGACTTCAAAATAACCTACGGATCTCCGAATTCACTTCTGACCGCGCTCCCAACTCCAGAATCACCATACGGAGCTATTCCTAGAATCGGAATCCCGAACGGACATCAATATCACTGAAATGCACTTCAACCTAGACTTATGAAATTTCTTCCAAATTACTAACTTCCACAGTGTTATCCAAAACCCGCTCCGAACAAACGCCCACGTCCGAAATCATCATACGAACCTGCTAGAACATTCAAATTCTGATTTTGAGGTCGTTTACTCAAAAATCCAATCTTTGCCAATTCTTCCAACTTAAGGCTTCTTAAAATTTTTGTTCCAAATGGACTATAAACTTCCCGAAATTCAATTCCGACCACACCTATAAGTCATATCGCTTGAAATGAAGCTGCTCATGACCTCGATCTGCTGAACGATAGGCTAGGGCTCAAAACGACCGGTCGGGTCGTTACATTTTCTCCCACTCAAACATACGTTCATCCTCGAATGTGCTAAGAACTTCTCTGGAGTTATCTGAAATCACTGTTTAACACCTCATGCACCTACTCGTGCTACCACTACTCAATTGAGTACATTAGCTCGGTCAAATCGGAAGATATCCTCTTTCATTCATAAAATAAGGTCAGGACCTAGTTCCAACACCCGAAATTCTCTGCCAAGCCTGTTTCCAGTATATGAACACCGTATCAACCACCATACGATGTACCAGAACATGACTGAATACCTTTGCTGAATCAGCACCATGCACCGCATAATTCATCATCTAACCAAAATGACATTCCCTGAACCTTAATAGCCAAAACTTCACGAATATGATGCTCCCGATTTACCATAGGAAACATATATATAAGTCCTGCTATAACGCTTACGATACCACCATAACAGAGGAGATGTATAGAAATTCACAACCATTTGCAGGGTCAACAAATCATTGAGTCTCTCCTCCTGACTAGAATCATCACCTCATTATGAACCAATTGTTGATATTTTTTCTTTAATATACACTTCACATAACCTTATCGCACTGATCCCTGATCCGATAGTCTCGTCTCACGCCAGTATGAACTGCTCAGACAACAAATCACCCCAAGCATGACCAACCATCTCACATGATACCACAACACGCCAATAGGCCATAACTCGAACATGATACATAAAGAAATAACTAGGGAAAAGACTACTAAACTCACGCAACTTATTATGAACTCTCCTCAAAAAATAGAAGGCAAAACACAAGAAAATAGATATAGGGAATCGTACTCAACATCACACAGTTGCGGCGCACAACTCAATCCAAATAACATACCCGTGGCGGTGTGCCACCCGATCCAAATAACATGCCCGTGGAGGCGTCCCACCTGATCCAAATAACATAACTGTGGCGGTGTGCCAGCCGATCCAAATAACATAAAATTCACATAAGAAGTCACACACCAAGCTAAATTACTCATTACCGAAAATATCGAACATCACAAGCACGCTAAGTGCACACTACCATCCTGGGGAGACTGATAGAACCATATGCTACAAAACCCAAGCACATCTGAGGCGCGATATATAATCTGAATCTCAAGAGCTATCCTGCTCACATAACATCATCACCACGCGGGAACTCAACACATGAGAAATTATCAAGCCGTTTCACAACTCACACGGCGCAATCATAATATCACATGAAATGAACGAAGGCGGAACAACATCCAATATTCCAATACCCCTCCTTGAGGAGCGCTATACTGAAATGAACACATTTGACTCATATAGATCCCGTAATAATATTTGAATCCATTCACAACCCTCAAGCCGATTCTGCTCGCACTGCACTAGACTGATAGCCTTATTTGGATCCATATTAACCTACTTCCTCTCATAATAAGCAAGAACAACCATCATAGCCGGAACAAACACCCCACAATCCACAACCAAATGACCCGAACGCCTTCCAGGAAAAGGTTCTCAAATAAGCAATATTACGCTTCCTTATACTCAGTCCAAATCTTCAATTCATTAAGTGACTACATGTCACACTCATACGATCATCCCGTGGTCAAGCTCCCACGACCTTTCACACAAGGTAGCAAGTCTACACATCCACCACTGGCCTCACTAAAGTTGTAAAACAAATCAAGAACCCATAACTAGGATGCAAAGCCTCTTTCACCAAACACCAATTTCGGGTGACACTGAAGACAACAACAGCTTACTCTAAACATTCAAACCCCTTTTTATTGCTCATCCAAGCTCATGACATCCTTGTTAACACCGAACCGCAATCTTGATCCTTACTTCCAATTCCATACTACTTACTGCACCTGACATACCAATATGAAATAGCGCAAGAATTCCATCATAAGTCCTGAACCACTAATAGGGTGAACACTTCCTCATATAGAAACCTCTTACTTACCTCAATTCAAGATAACCACCACAACACACGGGTGAATTCCCACAATCACAAAACATGCAAATCCTCAAACTCCACCTCTGCAGGACATAACTGATTCACCCGTATACCTCAAACTGAAACTGATACGACACTCAGCCGCAAAATCGGCTTATCAACAGTAGACTCCCCCACTTGGCTCAAGCCATAGATCAAGTTGAACAATAATTCACAATGCCCATACGCTAACACCGCCACGATACCGCAGTGAGAATCAATTAAACTTTCCATAAGCTCATATAACTCGACCCATCTCGTACCTCAATTCAATTCGCACTCACCGCATGAATAATGATAACCCCAATCAACACATAGCAACTCAATTCACACTCATCTTGAGTGACCCCATTCCACGAGACCATTTCGTTTCCAGACCCATGAACCGTTTCATGCCCTCTTTGCACGCATGTTCACATCTTTGACCGCTATACCCATTACGATAACCCTTCCATGAACCCGAAGTCATTTTATCCTTTTTATGAACCCCAATGTTACTCTACAAACCGAAGATAACATAGAACACTCCAACCATTTTCTCTTTCCCATAATTCTGCTGCAAAGGCTTGATTCTTAACCATACAGTGGGCTTGAAATCCTTCGTCACCACCTTCTAACCCTTGAATCTGTTGGAACCATTATTGAGAGTCATCCGCGCTGGCTTGGTCCCGAATATAATCAATTCTACGGCTTCGCTGGTGTGAGAACCCATGTGTTTTTTTTCTCTCTTCTCTTACGTAATATACGTAACGTGGCATGGTTATATAAGGTATATATGATTGGGTATAGCACATTGAGAGAATAAGACTGAAAATGGGTGGTAATATCAAGGAAAAAAACTAAAGCTTTAGGTCAAAGGAATCCCTTAAACAAAGGTTCGTGGTAAAAGAAATGACTCGGGTAGCACCCCGCGCTTTCGGAAGGTTTAAGTTAACTTGCACCTGTGGGATAAGACTAAGAGTGTCTAATATGCAATGAATAATGTTTTAGGAGGTATTATAATATCACACTGGTCCCATGTTAAGTTTTGGAGTCAAGCAAGTTGCGAAATAAAGGTCGGCAAAAGTTATCGTAAATTTCTCTAATAAATTTTTTAAATTTTGGGTCAAATGTATCAGATAATTTCTCCCAATATATAAAGAGTTATGGGATCCACAACCTACGGAATCGAAGGTCTACGAGTCTAGTTCGCAACCAAAAAAACTCTCACACCAAACCAACATCGGAGTAAGAAGTTATGACTGTTTTACCACGGACTGTCCGGATTGAAACCGGTTCGCGAATCGGGTCGGGTCAAACAAGTAATGTAAGTCGGAAAATCCGACTTTTAAGACCCCAAAACATTTCACCTTCGTGCCAAAACAGTGAGAAAGTTGAATAGAGGGTTCCATTGTGTTCTTGAGTGATTACGGTGCGTTTTTAACGATTTCTATCATTAAAGTTTGCCCCCGTGTCTAGAAACGCAATCTCTACTCTTTGCAATCGTTTCCCCCTTCTATTAGCTGTGTTTGGAGCTATTTTTGGAAGAAAGGAATTTGTTGTTCTTTCTGTTTCTTCAATATTTATACTTGGTTTGCCAAGGTAATCATCTTCGGACTCTTTTATGATCGTTTTTACAAAGTTCTACGGATGTTTCGTCAAGTTAGGGTCATATGGAAAATCTGCTGATTTAAACTCAATTATGAACTGTTTATAGGTGCGTATAAGCTTCATATATATAGTGTTTGCGAAGCTTAGGACGTAAGGAACAACAATCGTGAAGGAACTACCAGCATTCAGACGTTCGTTGGAAAGGTATGTTAAGGCTAAGCTCCGTCCTTCCTTTTAGCACGAATTCTGGAAAATTCCTAAGATGCCAAATGTGGTATTTTACTATTCTATTACTAGGAAGACCTTCTGAGAAAGGCATTGGGATCGTAGCTGAAGTATTTTTATGATGCTATTAGGTTGATATTCCACTCGTTCGGTTAAATAGGGTATTCGACATCTATATATGTTATTTTGTCGGCTTTCTTAACTATATGTCCATATATATGAATTCTTACTCGTCTTTGGGTTGTGTGACTTAAAAATAAAGGCATTTAGTATTTGCGATCAGTCATTCTT
>ML395682.1:0-62333 GCA_005239525.1 Nicotiana knightiana | reverse complement strand
GCTAACGATAGTGTCATTTCTCCTATTGTAGACTAAGGAGTCATGACTTTTGCATAGCTTGCATTCAGACGTTCGTTGGAAAGGTATGTTAAGACTAAGCTCCGTCCTTCCTTTTAGCACGAATTCTGGGAAATTCCTAAGACGCCAAATGTAATATTTTACTATTCTATTGCTAGAAAGACCTTCTGTGAAAGACATTGGGATCGTAGCTGATGTATTTTCATGATGCTATTAGGTTGATATTCCGCTCGTTCGATTAAATAGGGTATTCGACATTTATATATGTCATTTTGTCGGCTTTCATAACTATATGTCCATATATATGAATTCTTATTCGTATTTGGGTTGTGTGACTTAAGAATAAAGGCATTTAGTATTTGAGATCAGTCCTTCTTCCTTGTTAAAGTGTATTTAAAATATCTAAAGTTTTACGTCGATTTCCAAAAATCTGAAATATAATTTTTATGTTTAAACTACTAAAACACTTGATTTTTTTGAAATACTTTCTTTTACTAATTATCAAGAAATCAGGTATAAGGACTAAGTGAAGCACCTTAAGATTTTTATGAACATCTTTAGTGTTAAGTTGTCTTTCTAAAAGTCGAGTTAAGTTTTCAAGCTTATAAAAAGAAACATATGAGGTTCCACGAGACATTTGGATGCGATACGAAGGTGATTATGAGAATATGAGAATAAGAGTACCAATGAGCCAAGATTGGCTAAGTTCTTGTATATGGCCTATTATGTGCATTCAATGTTCATATCATACATGGAATATTATGCATGGACTTCGAGCTATAATCGGAGGTAAGGGGCCTATTTGCCCGAAAGACTATATATATTGTACAGATGGCCACAGGTTGGCAATATGATACCGGTTAACTACCGGGAGAGACCGCTATTGCTAGCATTTGGTTGGGTATGTCATGCATTTGCATCAATATATATGTATTCACGACATACGATTACACGAGCATACCATGCATATTTGATTACTATGAGGTCGGATGTCGGCCATGGAGTTTCAGTGTCAGGTGGTATCTCTATTACCCTTTTTACATCAGCTATGTATGATTCTACTTTTTTCCTTACATACCAGTACATTTTTATTCGTACTGATGTCCCGTTGCCTAGGGACACTACATTGTTGTTTCGTGCGTGCAGGTCTAGGTAGGGACTCTGATCGACCCCTCCTCTAGGATTTTGGGGTTCAGCTGTGAGTTGGTAAGCTCCACCTCTTCCTGGAGCTTCCATAGGATGGTTACTTTTGTTGTATAGTATGGGTATAGTCGGGGACTTGTCCCGACAACACATATGACACTCTTAGAGGCTATTGTGGACACAGTATTTTGGGTTTCTTTTTACAGCTTTCAGCCTCCAGCCCATAGGCTTGGCATGTATATATATGTGTGGGCATGTATGTCTTCAATCGCGACCTCGTCGGCCAGCTAGTACTTTATTGTTTTGGCTTGTCTACCTTTGTTTATATGGCTTATTGTTATTCAGGTCATGACCTTAACGGTCCAAGTTTAGTATTTCAGATGTTGTGTTGCCCGATCTGTTGGGCCCCCAGTTTTGTTAGCTAGTATGTTTAGTGGCTAACTTGATCGAATACAGTATCGAGTGCCAGTCGTGCCTCCCCTAGTTTGGGGTGTGACAAACTTGGTATCAGAGCACGTAGTATCCCAGGGAGTCCACAAGCCGTGTCTAGTAGAGTCTTGCTTATGGGTGTGTTGTGCACCACAATTATAATCAGGAGGCTATGAGGCATTTGTGAATGGTTACANTTGTCTCGACAGCGCTTATGACACTCTTAGAGGCTATTGTGGACATAGTATTCTGGGTTTCTTTTTGCAGCTTTCAGTCTCCAGACCATAGGCTTGGCATGTATATATATGTGTGTAGGCATGTATGTCTTCAGTCGCGGCCTCGTCGGCCAGCTAGTACTTTATTATTTTGGCTTGTCTACCTTTGTTTATATGGCTTATTGTTATTCAGGTCATGACCTTAACGGTCCAGGCTTAGTATTTCAGATGTTGTGCTGCCCGATCTGTTGGGCCCCCAGTTTAGTTAGCTAGTATGTTTAGTGGCTAACTCGATCGAATACAGTATCGAGTGCCAGTCGTGCCTCCCCTAGTTTGGGGCGTGACAAACTTGGTATCAGAGCAGGTCGTATCCCAGGGAGTCCACAAGCCGTGTCTAGTAGTGTCTTGCTTATGGGTGTGTTGTGCACCACACTTATAATCAGGAGGCTATGAGGCATTTAGGAATGGTTACGTTTCTTTCAATTAATAGATCGTGCTATAGAGCGAAGTTATAAGAACATATGAAATCTAAATCGTGCTTTGTGTTTCTTATCTAACAGGCCACCTACACTCAGGAGATGGCAGAGCGACAAATAGGTATGGATCCGGGGGAAAGTACCAGTCGTTCCCCACCGGGTCAGAGGGATAGATTTCCCTTAGAGGCACACAGTGAGTCTCCAGTAACCCTAGTTTTAGCTTCCCCAGCACTTGTTGGAGCCCAGGGAGATGTAGTACCCCTAGCCGCGCCAATTTCATTGGTACTTGACGCAGCTAGACAGGACCTCCAACACCTTTTGTTCCCTATCAGAGACTGGGGAGCAGGGGATGAGGGAGGCACTTCAATTTCTAACTAGGACTCTATTCATGAGCGACAACTAGAGTTGGGGGCAGATGCCCGGAGATATCAGATAGGAAGCTCGATGGTACGAGAGTTTCTTCACTTGGCCCCTCCATTATTTACAGGATCCAGTTCCACTGAGGATCCCCAGGACTTTATAGATCATATATATAGAGTATTGAGGGTGATGCATGCCTCCGTCACCGAGGCTGTGGAGTTGGCTTCTTTTCGACTACGTGATGTAGTTATCCTATGGTATGAGGCATGGGAGAGATCTAGAGGACCTGATGCTCTGCCAGCAGAATGGAGGAGGGGGATATGAGTGTGAGGGATAATAACCATAAGTTTAATTCTTTGGCGAGGTATGCACCAGATATCATATGTACTATAAGGGCTAGAGTTCATCATTATGTGGATGGTTTGGGGGATCATTTGATTAGAGACTGTAGGGTAGCATCCCTATCAGATGATGTAGATATTTCCCGCATACAGGCTTTCGCTCAGACTACAGAGGACATTTCTTGTCGGATTCGTGATACTCGCAGGGATAAGGAGCAGAGTAAGAGGGCTCGTACTATGGGGTCTTATAGGGAGCCACGACGTGATTTTTGGCCCCCACTCCATTTATATCCACCTCGGTCAGCAGGTAGTTTCCCACCACAGATGCAGGGCCAGCGGTTTGATCGTTATATTCAGTCAGGACCGGGGTAGAGCTCATGCCAGCCTGAGGTCCATCGATAGGAGCGTTCTGCACAGATGAGACAATCTACTCCTCCATGTACTCGGTGCGGTATCATTGTGGATGTTATCATTGTGGGAAGACAGGACATTTTATTAGCCGGTGCCCGGGGTTAGGAAGAGGTGCACCAGCTCAGCCTTCAGGATCCACAACAGTCTCTTTGCCCTCAGTCCGTGCTCCTCGACCAGGTCCACAGTCTACTTAGGGCCGTGGTAGGGGGAGAGGTGGAGGAAACACCTCAGGTTCTAGTGGTGGCCAGAACCGCTTTTATGCACTCACAGGCCGACAGGATTTAGAGGCATCCCCAGATGTTGTCACAGGTATATTGACAATACATTCTCATGCCATTTATGCCTTGATAGATTCTGGCTCTACATTTTCATATATTACTCCATTTATTGCTGGTAATCTTGACATGAGATCTGAGTTGTTGCCACAATCAGTTGAGGTGTCTACGCCAGTTGGCGACTCTATTGTAGCTAATCATGTATATCGAGGTTGTACAATGTTAATTAATGACCGTCCAACTTCTGCTGATTTAGTTGAATTGGTTATGCTAGACTTCTATGTCATTATGGGTATGGATTGGTTTCCATCTTGTTATGCTAATATTGATTGTCGTGCAAAGTTGGTCCGATTTCATTTTCCTGGTGAGCCTGTCCTTGAATGGAAAGGTAATGCAGCCACACCCAAGGGTAAGTTTATTTCATACCTCAGGGCTCGGAAGTTTATTACTAAAGGCTGTATATACCATCTGGTTCATGTCAGTGATATAGATAAGGAGCCAGCGACTCTTCAGTCGGTTCCTATTGTGAATGAATTCCCGACGGTATTCCCTGACGAGCTTCCAGGAATTCCCCCCGAAAGGGAAATCGATTTCGCTATAGATTTGCTTCCTGATACGCAGCCTATATCCATTCCTCCCTACAGAATGGCTCCTGCAGAGCTAAGGGAATTAAAGGAACAACTAAAGGACTTGCTCGATAAAGGCTTTATTAGGCCAAGTACATCCCCATGGGGTGCTCCAGTGCTCTTTGTTCGAAAGAAAGATGGCTCCTTGCGGATGTATATTGACTACAGGCAACTAAATAAAGTCACTATCAAGAATAAGTATCCTCTTCCATGGATTGATGATTTGTTCGACCAGTTACAAGGTGCCAAATATTTTTCAAAGATCGACTTGTGATCCGGTTATCATCAACTACGAGTCAGGGATATTGATATCCCAAAAACAACATTTAGGACGAGGTAAGGCCATTTTGAATTCCTTGTCATGTCTTTCGGGCTTACAAATGCCCCAGCAGCCTTTATGGATCTTATGAACCGGGTATTCAAACCATTCTTGGATGAATTTGTGATTGTGTTTATTGACGACATCCTGATATATTTACGATCGGAAGCCTAGCATGCGGACCACTTGCGAGCTGTATTGCAGACTCTCCGGGACTACATGTTATATGCTAAATTCTCTAAATGTGAATTTTGGATAACTTCTGTAGCTTTTCTTGGTCATGTTATTACCGGCGATAGTATCAAGGTTGATGGCCAAAAGATTGAAGCTGTGATAACTTGGCCGAGGCCCTTGAATCCGACAGAGGTTCGTAGCTTTTTAGGCTTGGCAGGGTATTACCAAAGGTTTGTAGAGGGATTTTCCTCTATCTCTGCACCATTGACGAAACTAACACATAAGGGAGCTATGTTTCAGTGGACTGAGGCATGTGAACGAAGTTTTCAGGAGCTAAAAAAAGGCTTACTACGGCACCTGTCTTGACTCTTCCGGATGGCACCGAGGGTTATGTTGTATATTGTGATGCCTCAAGAATTGGCCTAGGTTGTGTTCTTATGCAGCATGGTAAGGTTATTGCGTGCGCCTCTAGACAGTTGCGGAAAATGAACAGAACTATCCTACGTACGATCTTGAGTTAGCGGCAGTTGTCTTTGCCCTAAAGATTTGGCGGGATTNGTATGTGAACAAAGTTTTCAGGAGCTAAAGAAAAGGCTTACTACGGCACCTGTCTTGACTCTTCCGGATGGAACCCAGGGTTATGTTGTATATTGTGATGCCTCGAGAATTGGCCTAGGTTGTGTTCTTATGCAGCATGGTAAGGTTATCGCGTACGCCTCCAGACAGTTGCGGAAACATGAACAGAACTATCCTACGCACGATCTTGAGTTAGCCGCTGTTGTCTTTGCCCTAAAGATTTGGCGGCATTATCTATATGGGGTTCATATTGATGTTTTCACCGACCACCAGAGCCTTCAGTATTTATTTAAACAGAGGGAGCTGAACTTACGACAAATAAGATGGCTAGAATTACTAAAGGACTATGATGTTGATATTTTATATCATCCCGGCAAAGCTAATATTGTTGCTGATGCCCTTAGCCGGAAGTCCATGGGCAGTCTAAGCCATGTTGAAGCTGATAAGGTCAAGATGACCAAATATCTATGCGAGCTAGCTAGTTTGCAGGTGCATTTGGTAGACGCAGAGGGTGGACGCATTCTCATTCAGAATACGGCAAAATCTTCTTTTGTTACTAAAGTGAAAGAGCGACAACACGAGGATCCTGAGCTTATAAAACTGAGGGAAAGTATTCCACAGCAGCGAAAAGCTTTATTTGAGCTAACTGGAGATGGAGTTCTTAGATACTAGGGTCGCTTATGTGTACCAACAGTCGGAGAGCTCCGCGCCAAGATTATTTTGGAGGCCCATTATTCTAGATATGTTGTTCACCCCGGAGCGACAAATATGTATCGGGACCTTCAACAGATCTATTGGTGGAATGGAATGAAAAAAGATATCGGGGAGATGGTAGCCCAATGTCCCAACTGCCAGCAAATTAAAGCCGAACATCAGAGGCCTTGAGGCCGAACTCAGTATATTGAGCTTCCATTATGGAAATGGGACATGATAAATATGGATTTCATCACTGGTTTGCATCGCACTCCACAGAGGTATGATTCTATTTGGGTAATTATTGATAGGTTTACAAAATCTGCTCATTTCCTGCCAGTCAGGACGACATATTTAGCCGAGGATTATGCCAAGCTTTACATTCGAGAGATTGTTCGCCTTCACGGAGTGCCATTATCTATTATCTCTGATTGAGGGGCTCACTTTATAGCATGTTTTTGGAAATCTTTTCAGAAGGGTATAGGAACGCAGGTAAATCTTAGCACCGCTTTTCATCCGCAAACGGATGGACATGCAGAGCGTACTATTCAGATAGTTGAGGATATGTTACGTGCCTGCATGCTAGATTTTAAAGGAAGTTGGGATGGTCATCTACCTCTTATTGAATTCGCTTATAATAACAGCTTCCAAGCTAGTATTCAGATGGCTCCTTACGAAGCACAATATGGGCGGAAGTGTAGGTCGCCGATCGGTTGGTTCGAGGTTGGGGAAGCAGAGTTACTAGGTCCTAATTTAGTCCAGCAACCAATGGAAAAGGTAAAACTTATTAGAGACCGGCTGCGTACAGCACAATGTCGGCAGAAGTCTTATGCAGATGTTCAACGATGAGACTTACAGTTTGATGTAGAAGATTGGGTTTTCCTGAAAGTATCGCCTATGAAGGGCGTCATGCGATTTGGAAAGAAGGGGAAGCTCAGCCCCAGGTATGTTGGACCGTATAAGATTATTCGGAGTATTGGTAGGGTGGCGTACGAGCTTGATTTGCCTTAAGAATTGGAAGCAGTCCATTTTGTGTTTCATGTATCTATGTTGCGGAAGTGCATTGGAGATCCTTCACGTATTACGCCCATTGAGGATATTCACATTGCTGAAGACTTATCTTATGCAGAAATACCAGTAGCTATTTTAGATCGGCAGGTAAGAAAGCTTCGAACTAAAGAAGTGGCTTCCGTGAAAGTGTTATGGCGAAATAACAACATCGAGGAAATGACCTGGGAAGTTGAGGAGGAAATGAGGAAGAAGTACCCCCAACTATTTACGACTTAAGTTGAGTCGCATTTAAATAATTGACAATTATTTCTTTACAGCAACTTAATTGGATTTTAAATGACTTGAAAGTGCAATTTAAATTTCTTATTGCGAGATAGCTATACGAAGCCTAGTAGTTGGAATCTTCAGAATTTGATTTATGATTTGCAAATGAAACGAATATAGCCTCGCAAATAAGGTATTAGCGGAAAAGAAATGAAACCAAGGAATTGACTTGACCCATTCACGGACGAATGTTCTTAAGGGGGGAGACTGTCAGACCCCATGTGCTTTTTTCTCTCTTCTCTTACGTAATATACGTAACGTGGCGTGGTTATATAAGGTATATATGATTGGGTATAGCACATTGAGAGAATAAGACTGAAAATGTGTGGTAATATCAAGGAACAAAACTAAAGCTTTAGGTCAAAGGAATCCCTTAAACAAAGGTTCGTGGTTAAAGAAATGACTCGGAAAGCACCCCGCGCTTTCGGAAGGTTTAAGTTAACTTGCACATGTGGATAAGACTAAGAGTGTCTAATATGCTATGACTAATGTTTTAGGAGGTATTATAATATCACACTGGTCACATGTCAAGTTTTGGAGTCAAGCAAGTTGCGAAATAAAGGTCGGCAAAAGTTATCGTAAATTTCTCTAATAAATGTTTTAAATTTTGGGTCAAATGTATCAGATAATTTCTCCTAATATATAAAGAGTTATGGGACCCACAACCTACTGAATCTAAGGTCTACGAGTCTAGTTCGCAACCAAAAAAACTCTAACATCAAACCGACATCGGAGTAAGAAGTTATGACTGTTTTACCACGGACTGTCCGGGCTGAAATCGGGTCGTGAACCGGGTCGGGTCAAACAAGTAATATAAGTCGGAAAATCCGACTTTTAAGACCCCAAAACATTTCATCTTTGTTCTAAAACAGTGAGAAATCTGAAGAGAGGGTTCCATGGTGTTCTTGAGTAATTAAGGTGCGTTTTTAACGATTTCTATCGTTAAAATTTGCCCCCGTGCCTAGAAACGCAATCTCTACGCTTTGCAATCGTTTTCCTCTTCTATTAGCTGTGTTTGGAGCTATTTTTGGAAGATAGGAATTTGTTGTTCTTGCTGGTTCTTCAAGATTTATACTTGGTTTTCCAAGGTAATCATCTTCGGACTCTTTTATGATCGTTTTTACAAACTTCTACTGACGTTTCGTCAAGTTAGGGTCATATTGAAAATCTGCCGATTTAAACTCAATTATAAACTTTTTATAGGTGCATATAAGATGCATATATATAGTGTTTGCGAATCTTAGGACGTAAAGAACAAATTTTGTGAAGGAACTACAGGCATTCAGACGTTCGTTGGAAAGGTATGTTAAGGTTAAGCTTCGTCCTTCCTTTTAGCACGAATTCTGGGAAATTCCTAAGACGCCAAATGTGATATTTTACTATTCTATTGCTAGAAATACCTTCTGTGAAAGGCATTGGGATCGTAGCTGAGGTATTTTCATGATGCTATTAGGTTAATATTCCGCTCGTTCGGTTAAATAGGGTATTCGACATCTATATATGTCATTTTGTCGGCTTTTTTAACTATATGTCCATATATATGAATTCTTGTTCGTATTTGGGTTGTGTGACTTAAAAATAAAGGCATTTAGTATTTGTGATAAGTCCTTCTTCCTTGTTAAAGTGTATTTTAAAATATCTAAAGTGATAAGTCGATTTCCAAAAATCTCAAATATAATTTTTATTTTTAAACTACTAAAACACTTGATTTTTTTGAAATACTTTCTTTTACTAATTATCAAGAAATCAGGTATAAGGACTAAGTGAACCACCTTAAAATTTTTATGAACATCTNAAAAATCTCAAATATAATTTTTATGTTTAAACTACTAAAACACTTGATTTTTGAAATACTTTCTTTTACTAATTATCAAGAAATCAGGTATAAGGACTAAGTGAAGCACCTTAAGATTTTTATGAACATCTTCAGAGTTAAGTTATCTTTCTAAAAGTTGAGTTAAGTTTTCAAGCCTATAAAAAAGAAACATATGAGGTTCCACGAGACATTTGTATGCGATACGAAGGTGATTATGAGATTATGAGAATAAGAGTACCAATGAGCCGAGATTGGCTAAGTTGTTGTTATGGCCTATTATGTGCATTCAAAGTTCATATCATAGATGGCATATTATGCATGGACTTCGAGCTATAATCGGAGGTAAGGGGCCTATTTACCCGGAAGACTATATATATTGTACAGATGGCCACAGGTTGGCAATATGATACCAGTTAACTACCGGGAGAGACCGCCATTGCTAGCATTTGGTTGGTTATGCCATGCATTTGCATCAATATATATGTATTCATGACATACGATTACACGAGCATACCATGCATATTTGATTACTATGAGGTCGGATGTCGGCCATGGAGGCTATCAGAGTTTCAGTGTCAGGTGGTATCTCTATTACCCTTTTTACATCAGCTATGTATGATTCTACTTTCTGCTTTACATACCAGTACATTTTTATTCGTACTGATGTCCCGTTGCCTGGGGATACTGCATTGTTTTTTCGTGCGTGCAGGTCCAGGTAGGGAATCTGATCGAACCCTCCGCTAGGATTTCGGGGTTCAGCTGTGAGTTGGTAAGCTCCTCCTCTTCCTGGAGCTTTCATAGGATGGTTACTTTTGTTGTATAGTTTGGGTATAGTCGGCGCCTTGTCCTGACATCGCTTATGACACTCTTAGAGGCTATTGTGGACACAATATTCTAGATTTCTTTTTGCAGCTTTCAGCCTCCAGCCCATAGGCTTGGCATGTATATATATGTGTGTAGGCATGTACGTCTTCAGACGCGGCCTCGTCGGCCTGCTAGTACTTTATTATTTTGGCTTGTCTACCTTTGTTTATATGGCTTATTGTTATTCAGGTCATGACCTTAACGGTCCAGGCTTAGTATTTCAGATGTTGTGCTGCCCGATCTGTTGGGCCCCCAGTTTATTTAGCTAGTATGTTTAGCAGCTAACTCGATCGAATACAGTATCGAGTGCCAGTGGTGCCTCCCCTAGTTTGGGGTGTGACAACTGGCACCTTAACACCCATCTTGATAAAGCACCCGACTGAATCCTTTCACTTGTAAATTACCTCTGTACTAAGCATAAATCCTTAATCTTTCCAAAGTCTAAACCTGATTCAATAAAGCCAACCCTTACACACCTTTATCAAATCCCATGATCAATTATTTTTTTACTCATTTCCCCTTAGCTGCAATAACTTGCAAATACATCGACAATCCGCAACCCCATGAGAAAAATAATCCTGCAACCCAATAGCAGGCGGTGAGACTCTCCCACTTAGCCCAAAGCTACTCCTTGCACCACTCTAGACCCTACCGAAATTCTTTCTTCTTGATGACACGATCTTGCATAACCAACTTGCCAAATTCCTTGAAATCCTTCCGTTAGCATTTCACAAGCACTCTGAGTCTCTAGCACCATTTGCATATTTGATCTCTTACTGGATGGTCAATAGAATTCCTCGTAGAAACTTCTCCAGCCATGCAGCCACTGACCCGCTCACAGGAGATAACCCACATGCGAAAATTATTAACTGACATCTTCCAACAACGATGTACTGCACAATCTCTATGACATAAATACCCCATCCTACACCCGTTCTCATTTACCAACTTTACTAGTCCGTCCGCTCCTCATGGACATATACTAAATGCGCGACAATATCTTCTAATCCACAGCTATGCTGCATCCTCCTTCATATCGAACAACTCCTCTCTGTTGTATCCATTCTTCCGCCGAAATAGCCAATATTTCAATTTAAGACCCTGGACCCAATCATCGTCCCCTAAAATCCCCAAATCACTCCAAACTTGTCCTCAAGATGTGCAGCTATCTTACCACATAACTCATATGCTACGCTGCCACTCTCCCACTTTGGTCAAACTCACTCCTTTAAGTAATTGCTCGACTTCCTCTTCTTACACCTATCCTTCTAGAAATTTAACCATCACCTAACACTTCCCACGTGTCCTTCCTCATCCCTTGCTTCCCAGTCGTTGCCTTAGGCCAATAACTATCTTTGTAGCACTTGAACCAGCAGATCACCACAACTTCAAACCTTTCCGAAGATCATCTCTCTTGAGCCGCCTTTATTAGAAATACTTATTCAATACTGAACCACCGCACCACGACCTCTGGCAACTGATTCTTCAATGCCACCGAAGAAACCATAGCACCGACGAACTTAACACCTTCTTTTCGATCAAAAACAGCGATACCACATCACAGATGAATATTCCAAATCGCTCGAAAATACCAAGTCTTATTATTCTTTCAACCCAAATTAAGCATTCATAGTTCAATTGCCTTTCCTTCGCCGGAACTAAAATACTGAAATCTCGAAATCATGCTCCGAGAAGACCTCCTCCCAAGTCATTCATTGTCCCAACACATGGGAAAGCTTCCTATCATCATATCAATATTGCGCGATAACCATTCATAAGCATCAGAGCAAATATGCGCATAACCTCAAAGCTCCCAGAAGTGCAGCTATCAAGCTGAAACAACATAATATCCTCACGCAGAGCAACGACAATAGCCCCAACCAACTGTGCATAGAAAAACCTCACGCACCATATATGTAGTACCATTACAACTCCTCAAAATCTCGATTATAGCAAGCGCTTCGCGACGTGTAAGATTGAGTAAGAAGAAACGTAGGCATAACCCTCAAAGGAATCAAACCGCACGATAAGGAAGGAAAAAATGAAGTACTCTTAACAACTCTGTAGCCTCTCGAAGATAAGTACAGACGTCTCCGTACTGATCCGAAAGACTTTACTAGACTTTCTCATTACTCGTGAGACCTAAGGGAAACTAGTGCTCTAATACCACATTGTCATGATCCAAAATTCATTAAGGTCGTGATGGCGTCGGACCCCACTGTCAAGCAAGCCAACACTTAATAAATAAATTAAATCTTTATTTTAAAATTCTCGAAGTCATTACTTTTTCATTTTCTTTATTAATAATTAGCGAATTTCTACTGAGTAAACAATAATATCTTAACAAATTTGAATAGTGAATAAATCCCATGATTTCCCAGAACCCGGTGTCACAAGTGCATGAGCAAATTTTTCTAGGAATCATACATTGTACTACAATACTTGTCTGGAATACAAACTGGACAAGCAATTTAAAATAAGTACAATACATCTGAGCAAGACTCTGTCGGCTGCGGGTCGTCTCCAGATGGTGCAGTTCATCTAAGTCTCCAAGTTAGCCACATCACTGCGTTAAACAGGGCCACTAGCTATGAATGTACCTGTGCAATAAAAATACACAACAAGTGTAGAATGAGTACGAAAGCAACGTGTACTCAGTAAGTATCCCGCCTAACCTCGAAGAGGTAGTTACGAGAGGTCGAATTTGACACTTGCTAAAGGTCAATTTAATATAATCAAGGGTGACCCTAAGCATGGATATCATAGGCAAGTTAATAAGTAGCGACAAGAAATAGCAACTTCTTTCACGTTTAACATTTTAAAATCCTCATCATTTCAATTGACAATATAAGATTTCCAGGCCAGTAATCAGGTAAAAATCACAGCAAATACGCAGTAATATCATGCACAAGCAATGCCGAGGGTCGAACGGCCCGAACCAACATAAATGTAAATTATATATTGCCGAAGGTCGAACGGATCGAACCATAGATGCATCTATTAACCCGCTATGATGTACGAACCGCTCCCATTAGAGTAGTGGAAGAAATCACCCTGCTCGCGGAATATAAATTGCGAAGCGGTCACACACAGTCATGCAAATTCCAAAAATCCACCCCGATTACATCGGGAAAATCAAGTACTCGAGTAAATGACAATTTCTCTTTTAATGGTCATGAAAATAGTATTTAAATATTTTTCAGAAATTCATTTTCCAAGTTCGATTAGGTTAAAACATTTTTAATTTCATCAGTAAGATTACAACTACGAAAATGGAACATGTTTTTGGGTCCTAGTCTACCCGGACATAAACATAATGGTAGCTACGCACGGAATCTCGTCACTTCGTGCGTACGTATCCCCCCACAAATAATAGCACATATTTAATTAGTTCACCTATGGGGACAATTCCCCCTCACAAGGTTAGAAATGAGACTTACCTCACTCCGAAGATTCATAATCTGTCTCCAAGCCCTTCCGGCGACTCAAATTGATGCACAACGCCCCAAAACTATCCTGTTCCAAAACATAATACGGACCTGCTCGAGGCCTCAAATCGCATCAAATAACATTGAAAAAATGGTTCTCAACTCAATCCAATTCTTATGAACTTTGAAATTTCCAACTTCTACATTCGATGCCGAAACCCATCAAATCACGTCCGCTTGACCCCAAATTTTGGACACAAGTCACATTCAACAATAAGGACCTGCTCCAACTTTCGGAATCACATTCCGACCCCGATATCAAAATTTTTACTTCCGGTCGGATTTCTCAAAAACCTTCAAATTTCTATATTTAGCCAAATGACTTCAAAATAACCTACGGACCTCCGAATTCACTTCTGATCGCGCTCCCAACTCTAGAATCACTATACGGAGCTATTCCCAGACTTGGAATCCCGAACGGACATCAATATCACTGAAATGCACTTCAACCCAGACTTATGAAATTTCTTCCAAATTACTAACTTCCACAATGTGCGCCGAAACGCTCCCGGGTCATCCAAAACCTGCTCCGAACATATGCCCAAGTTCAAAATGATCATACGAACCTGCTGGAACCTTCAAATCCTGATTTCGAGGTCTTTTACTCAAAAACCTAATCTTAGCCAATTATTCCAACTTAATGCTTCTGAAATGAGAATTTTCTTTCCAAATTGACTATAAACTTCCCGAAATTCAATTCCCACCACACCTACAAGTCATATCGCCTGAAATGAAGCTGCTCATGGCCTCAAACCGTTGAACGACACTCTAGGGCTCAAAATGACCGGTCGGGTCGTTACACCTTTTACCACCAATCGAGCTTTGTATCTGACCATCTTGCCATTTCTATCTTTCTTGAGTTTCAAGACCCATTTGCATTTGAGTGGTCTTTTACCCTTTGGAAGTTTAACCATCTTGCATGTGCCATTTTCTACAGAGATTCCATCTTTTCTTGCATGAGTTTCGTCCGCTGGTTTTTTTCTGTGTAGGACAACACCTCCTTAAAACTTTCTGGCTCCCTCTCATCACCGATGAGGACATACTCTGTGGAAGGATACTAGCATGACTTTACCCTTGGCCTCTCTGATCTCCTCATCAGAGGTTGAGGTTGTTCTTCTTCATGAGTGGGGTACTCCACTTGCTCGACATCATCATCAAGTTGATCTCCTTGCTCAATAATCTCACCATGTTGCTCCCCTACTCGGTAACCTCGTCGGTTGTACTTTCTGCACTTGTGGAATTGTTAGAAGTAGAAGGAATGGTAACAAGGTTAGGGATTATACTGTTCTCTACCTTCTCTAACTGATCATCGATAGCTCCAACTTCACTTTCTCGGAAGATTACATCTCTGCTTATGATGACCTTCTTCTATACAGACCAATTAAGTTTTTGTGAAATAAAAAAATAAACACTCTCAATGATTAAGATCTGAATAATTAAGATTCAAGCTTGAAAAACAAACACACTTAATGTCTGAGATTTGAATGATTAAGATTCAGACATCCATTAAGTACAAACAAATAAGGCCTCACATTCTCTATTTTTCCTCACAGACTACACCGCTTGTGAATACCTCACACTACTCTCTAACTCTCAAATATATTTTCCTCTGAGATTGGTGTGTTCAATGAGAGAGAAAAGTCTTTCTATTTAGAGAAAGAATGGCCGCTCAATTCACCCAATCAGAAGGCTTGTTACGTTGCAAATTGTTGTTGCAACTTGTCAATTTGAAAGAATGCAAATTGTTACCAAAACCATCTTTGGCCATAATAGGTTTTGGAATCTGACTTCCTTTATTTGTTTTTTTTTCTTTTTCATTAAGGGGATGAACCCCACATTTTGAACTGTATTTATATTTCAAACTTAAAAGATCGACAGTCTAAGCTAGAGTTTGGCCATAGATTTCCAAATTTATTTTAAAAAAATTAATTTTGGTGAAGTTTGGTTTGAAGATAAAAATCTGTTTGGACATAATTTTTCAAAACATATTTCACTTTTTTTTAAAAAAAAAAACATGAAATGCGACTTATACTTGTAAGTTCTAAAAACTATTAAAAACACCCAATAATACCAAACAAACAAACTTGCTAATCTTCTATATGCAGAACCTTCGTCGATATTATTCTTTATAATCATCACAAACCATAGTCCTGAACACAAATTAGTTTGGCACAAAATTATTATTTTTATAATGAACTACATAATACACTATCCTAAAATCATAACATGATATTTTAATATCAACTGCTAATAACACAATTAGTTAGCCACTATAATTCGTCAAATTACAATAATATTACAAGATCCGTCAGTCTAAAAAAAAAAATAATAATTAGCTGGTTGTTAGTTGGGTCATAATAGATGGTGGGATTTTTTATAATATATAAAAATTTGAGGTAATTTTTAAAATTGTTAAAAAATATAACAGTGCTATTTTGGGCCAAAAACAAGTCTAAAACAAATTTTGGGAATTGGGAATTTTGTTTTCAAAATTTGCCAAAATATGGATAAATTCTATATAAAAAAACAAAAATTCAAAAAAAATTTGGAAAAAACTTGACAAAATCTATGCCAAACGGGGGCTAAAGTTTGTAATTTCACGCTCGTGATTTCAGCTTTAGACTCAGTTCGGTTTGAGCATTTTATCGTGGCCTACTTGATTTGTTGAGATCACAATTTATCATTGATACTGTTAGTAATCTGTATTGATGTAATATAAAACAATAAATTTTCTGTAAATATAGAAACTGTGAGGAACCTTACTAGCACGGGCTGTAGCGCGGGATTAGCGCGGCCGCGCTAATGGAATTTACAAGGGACAGTGAGAAACCTGACTAGCGCGACCACTAGCGAGCGCGCTAGTCCAAGCGTCCTTAGCTTTTCTATGGAAAAATAATATAAGAATAAACCAAGCCCACTGAATACACAGTGTGTCCTTAAGGAAATTATTCCCCTCAAGTACCCGAGGTTTTGGAATATATCCTCACAGGATAGAACGATTTAACTCAAATAGCGTATCGGTACCAAAAACTCCGGTGATCAGCGAACCACTTGATGGTTGTAAAACACACAGGAATATTTTTGTGCAGAAGAAGAAGAAGAAGAAGATCATAAAATATAGTAAGTAAAGATTCTGGGATTCAAGACATATTTATAGCCAATTTGGTACTATTTCTGAAAAGGTTTTGCAACCTTTCAGAATAGCCATAGTTGTTGGAACATGTGTGAAGATTGTAGGAAAAATAAAAACGGATTTAAAATAATCCGGGAAAGAAAAACGGACCGGACCTTTATCTAAAAAGATTAATCAATCAATCGATCTTTGACCAAATCCGAATCCAAAAGTGAATCCGAAGTCGAGCCGAGTGCGCGACGACGACGACGGCGCGAGGCCTGCCTTCTTCTCAACTCTTTAAGAGCTAGAATAAGAGCTTCTCTATATATACACATAGATTTTATTTCCTTCTTCCAATGAGGGACAAAGTGCACTAATTCAAAATTTAAAGTGCACTAATTCAAAATTTCACTTTCCTCCATTTCTTTTCCCACCATTTTCCATTCACTCTCTTTAAGCTACACCAAGCTTAAGATTTAGCTACAATAAGCTTAAAGACCAAAAATCCCCCATATTAATGGGGAATGGCTATAAAATAAAGGAATTAATGGACGTGTGTGTGTTTTACATCCAAGAATTAATTGCATCTGGATAAGTAGGTTTCCCTTTGAACTTTCCGTAGTGAACGTATATCAGATATATTTGGTCAATCGGTAGATTTGATATCTTTGAACCTTCGAGCTTTGTTGTATACCTAGCCAACATAAGTCACATAATCAATCCTTAACCATATATGGTTCTCACGGTTGTGTTCGTTTCAGCCATGAACACCGCTTGGTTTCATGAGCGCTTAGAGAATGGGCCTTTACTTTCATTCCCCTTGAAGCAGCTTACACTTCACACTCACATATGTGATTCCTAAACGTGTAATCCTAAAGACACACTATCTGGTCATATCCTTCCAGACTTAGCAAATCATTAAAAAGCTTTAAGCTTTATTGACTCATCAAAAATCCTTAATGCTTTACCTTGATTTCTGAACATTGTCTTCATCACGAGAATGGGTTAAGTTATTTGACAATGTTGAACCGTTATTCATGGCTTTGTTTGATCTCTTTGAACTTAGATCTTGGGATCTCCAGTCTGCTAGGTAGAGTAACCGCCATGATGACTTGTCCTAGGCCTTAACCCCATTCCCTTTGATGATCTTTCAACTGTCTCTCTAGATAGGCCTTTTGTAAGTGGATTCGACACGTTATCTATTGAATTTACATAGTCAATTGTGATAACACCACTAGAGAGTAGTTGTCTAACGGTATTATGTCTTCGTCGTATATGACGAGATTTTTTGTTATACATAACGCTCCCTGCCCTCTCTATTGCTGCTTGACTATCACAATGTATACAAATAGGTGCCAAAGGTCTGGGCCAAAATGGAATATCTTCCAAGAAATTCCAGAGCCATTCAGCTTCTTCACTGGCCTTATCTAAAGCTATGAATTCAGAATCCATTGTAGAACAGGCGATGCACGTTTGTTTGGATGATTTCCAAGACACTGCTCCACCCCCAATTGTGAAAACATATCCACTCGTGGATTTAACTTCAGCTGATCCGGTGATCCAATTTGCATCACTATATCCCTCGATCACGGATGGATATTTGTTATAATGCAAAGCATAGTTTTGGGTATGTTTCAGATACCCCAAAACTCGTTTCATTGCCATCCAATGTATTTGATTGGGATTACTTGTAAATCGACTCAGTTTGCTAATAGCACATGCTATATCTGGTCGCGTACAATTCATGATATACATCAAACTTCCCAATACTCTAGCATAGTCCAGTTGTGAGTCACTTTCACCTTCATTCTTTTGAAGTGCATAACTCATGTCAATTGAAGTCTTGGCAATTTTGAAATCCAAATACTTTAACTTGTTAAGTACCTTTTCAATGTAGTGAGACTGTGATAATGCTAGACCTTGTGGAGTCTTGTGAATTCTGATTCCTAAGATCACATCAGCAACTCCTAAGTCTTTCATGTCGAATTTGCTAGCCAACATGCGCTTTGTAGCATTTATATCTGACATGCTTTTGCTCATTATCAACATGTCATCAACATATAAACAAACAATGACTTCATGACCTGGAGTGTTTTTAATGTAAACACATTTGTCGCACTCGTTGATTTTAAACCCACTTGCCAACATTGTTTGATCAAATTTGGCATGCCATTGTTTGGGTGCTTGTTTAAGTCCATAAAGCGACTTAACAAGTTTGCACACTTTCTTTTCTTTACCAGGAACCACAAAACCCTCAGGTTGTTCCATGTAAATCTCTTCCTCCAATTCTCCATTTAAGAAAGTTGTTTTAACATCCATTTGATGGATTTCATGACCATACACGGCCGCGAATGCCACTAACATCCTAATAGATGTTATCCTCGTTACTGGTGAGTAAGTGTCAAAGTAATCAAGGCCTTCCTTTTGTCTATAACCTTTGACAACAAGTCTTGCCTTATATTTGTCAATAGTGCCATCAGCTTTCATTTTCCGTTTAAAGATCCATTTCGAACCTAAAGGCTTATTTCCAGGAGGAAGCTAAATCAATTCCCATGTATGGTTATCCAAAATTGATTGAATCTCACTATTGACTGCCTCTTTACAAAACGTTGAATCAGAAGACGACATAGCTGCTTTAAAAGTTTGAGGTTCATTTCCAAGCAAGAATGTCACAAAATCTGGTCTAAAGGAAGTAGATGTTCTTTGATGTTTGCTACGCCTTGTATCTTCTACACTTGGAGTATTCTCCTTTGGTTCTTCCCGAGGTCGTTTAGGTCTTTCACTTAACGACTCGCATTCAGTTTTATACGGATAAATGCTTTCAAAGAATTCAGCATTATCTGATTCCATTACCGTATTAACATGAATCTCGGGATTATCGGATTTATGGACCAAAAACCGACATGCTTTACTGTTTGTAGCATATCCAATGAAAACAGAATCTACTGTTTTTGGTCCGATTTTAACCCTTTTAGGTAAATGAACTTGTACCTTTGCTAGATACCCCCACACTTTGAAATATTTCAAGTTAGGTTTTCTTCCTTTCCATTTTTCACATGGAATAGATTGCGTTTCGCTTTGGGGTACTCTGTTGAGTATTCGATTAGCTGTAAGGATAACTTCCCCCCACAAACTCTGCGGTAATCCGGAACTTATTAGTAAAGAATTCATCATTTCCTTTAATGTCCGATTTTTTCTTTCCGCAATTCCGTTGGATTGAGGTGTATAAGGTGCAGTAGTTTGATGGATGATTCCATATTCCGAACATATTTCTGCAAACAGAGATTCATATTCTCCACCTCTATCACTTCTAATCATTTTGATCTTTTTATTCAATTGATTCTCTACTTCATTCTTGTATTGCTTAAATGCTTCAATTGCTTCATCCTTACTATTAAGCAAATAAACATAACAATATCGAGTGCAATCGTCAATAAAAGTAATAAAATACTTTTTCCCACCTCGAGATGGTGTCGACTTCATATCGCAAATGTCAGTATGAATTAAGTCTAAAGGATTTTAATTCATTTCAACAAACTTATAAGGATGTTTTACAAACATAGATTCAACACATATTTGACATTTCGATTTATTACACTCAAATTTAGGAAATACTTCTAAATTAATTAACTTCCCTAAGGTTTTATAATTGACATGTCCTAAACGAATATGCCATAAATCATTTGACTCCAACAAATAAGAAGAAGCTGCAATTTTATTCGTACTATCAACAACCATTACATTGAGTTTGAAAAGGCCCTTCGTGAGGTAGCCTTTTCCAAGATACATTTAGTTCTTGCTCACAACTTTATCAGAGACAAATACACATTTGAATCCATTCTTCACAAGTAAAGAAGTAGAAACTAAATTCTTCCTAATAGTAGGAACATGAAGAACGTTGTTGAGCGTTAACACCTTGCCGGAAGTCATCTTTAAGAATATCTTCCCATAACCTTCAATCTTGGCTGTTGAATTATTTCCCATGGAAATCTCTTCTTCGGGACCAACAGTAGATTAAGTCGCAAATGCTTCTTTGATAGTACAAACATGTCGAGTGGCTCCGGAGTCAATCCACCACTCCTTTGGATTCCCAACTAAGTTGCATTCCGAAAGCATTGCACAAAAATCATCAATGTCATCATTCTTCTCCATTATGCTGGCCTGTCCCTTCTTCTTATCCTTTTTCGAGAGACGACAATCAGGGGCTTTGTGACCAACTCTTCCACAGTTGTGGCAGTTGCCCTTGGATTTTTTTTTGTTCTGCTCCTTAGTCTGTTCAGAAGATCTCTTCCTCTTCTTGCTTTTTGGAGCAGTCTCCTCAACGATATTAGCTCCCATGATCGTTGAATTTCCACGAGACTTCTTCTCGGCTATTTTGTTGTCTTCCTCAATCTTGAGACGAATCACAAGATCTTCCAACTTCATTTCTTTGCGCTTGTGCTTAAGATAGTTATTGAAATCTCTCGTTGAAGGAGGCAATTTTTCAATCATTGCAGCCACTTGAAATGCTTCATTCACTACCATACTGTATTGGTAAAAAAGAGTTTCACACGTAAGCCAACTCTTGACAACTCAGCCAGTTATGTGGACACAGGAGAAAGCAACAGCTGAATGTGATTCTTTGAAGAGGTACGGAACAAATAGCCACGATTCAATAAACCCTCGAGCTCATCAGCCATGGGAAACTTGCTCTAATCGAGACAAGGAAGGGACACGGTCAGAGTGAATCTAGACAGAGTTACGGATAGATTTAGGAATCCCCAATAAAAAGCCCAGACGTTATGTAACCTTCACATAACAGTTACAGTTGCCCTTGGTAATGCCTCATTAATGTAATAATTAGTCATTAATGAGCAATTATTGCAAGAACCAAACGTTATATTAAAAAATCTCCTATATAAAGGAAGGAAATATAACTTGTAAGGACATCTGATTTTCGAATACAATCTACTTTGCTTTTCTATATTTCTGCAATATGGTCTATTACTCGTTTCTCTCTAGTTAATATTATTTCCTTGATTATCAGTAAACTGTGTTCATCCTAGAAATAGCTTTGGTCAAAGGATCTAATTCTTTGGTTAAACAAATTGGTTCCGTTACCGGGAATCTGATAATATTTGTTTTCTTTTCAAGCGATATCCTCTGAACTATGTCGAACTACAACGACAACAACCAGCAAAGGAAGGGAACCCCACTTCCATCACCTTCATGAACCCCACGTGGTTCAAGGGAACAATCCCCAGAAATATCCAATAACAACAATGATAATAATTATCAAACGGTGGAACAAGATCGAGTAAAGCAAATGATTGTAGAATATGTGAGCCAAGATTTACAATAATTTGCGAGGGGATTACCGACAACGTTACTTGCACCACCGACACCACCCCTTAATAATACCATCACCATGGAAAATCCTCAATTTGGGTTGGCAAACTCAGGAATGGGAGATACTCCTAACGAATCTCTCGAAGCAAGACCAGGTATGACTAATAACTCTGTATTACAAAATTTACTGCTAACCATGCAGAAATAGATGAAGGAGCAGAACGATCGCATCGAACAAATTCCTGGAGTATCGCCTATTATCAAAGGCATCGATGTTGATAGGTATTCTCAACAACCTTGGAAGCCGAGTGCGGTACCCTTGCCTATACCCAAGAAGTTTAAAATGCCTGACGTTCCCAAATATGATGGAATAACTGACCCACGTGATCATGTGACTGCTTTCACTACTAGAGTAAAAGGCAATGACTTAACAAAACAAGAGATTGAATCAGTCCTTGTCAAAACATTTTGGGAAACACTTACCAAAGGAGCCCTAACCTCGTATTCTCTTCTCCCCGAAAATTCTATTGACTCTTTTTCTGAGCTTGCAGATTCATTTATAAAAGCACACTCTGGTACACAAAAAGTTGAGAAAAGAATGGAAGACATATTCAAAATAAAACAAGGAGACACGGAACTATTCCATGAGTTTGTAGACATGTTTCAACGAGAAAGAATGCAATTACCCAGGGTGCCTGATAATTCGGCAGCCATGGCATTTGCAAGCAGCCTAAACGATAAAAGCTCAGAAGCCACGAGACGACTTAAGGAAAGTCTAAGAGAATTCCCCGCTACAACATGGAACGATGTATATAACAGGTATAGTACTAAACTCATAATAGAAGAAGATATCATTGCTCGNATTTGCAAGCAACCTAAACGATAAAAGCTCAGAAGCCACGAGACGACTTAAGGAAAGTCTAAGAGAATTCCCCGCTACAACATGGAACGATGTATATAACAGGTATAGTACTAAACTCATAATAGAAGAAGATATCATTGCTCGTTCGAGAGATGAAGATCATTTCAGATCCAGACGTCCTGAATCAGATAGAAGATCAGGTAAAAACAGGTACGATCCTTACTTAGGACCCTCGGGACGGGATAGTCGTCCCAGGTCCGAAAATACTAGGTCAGACTATAGACCATAAGGAAGAGACGTAGTCTCATCCTCATCTATATCAAGAAAAGATCGAGATGAACGACCTACAGGTAATGCCTGAATTGGGGATCATACCTTTAATGTAAGTACTACTGAGCTTGTCTCAATATTGCGGAACATAGGAGACAAGGTTAAGTGGCCCAAAGAGATGCGATCAAATCCAAATAGAAGGAACCCAGATCACTGCTGTGAATTCCATAACGATCATGGGCACAAGACTGCGGATTGCATATTTTTACAAGGTGAAGTAGAAAATTTATTGAAACAGGGCTATTTAATAGAATTGTTTAGTGATAAAGGTAAACAGGCATATATGAAGAACATGCAGGAGCCCCAAAAGCCTCTTTCTCCAAAATGAACCGTCAACATGATACACGGAGGTGAAGAAGTAAACGGAGTGGTCTGTAAAACGACCAAAAAGTTCACAATTACACATGAAAAACGGGTTCGTGAAAATTTGGAAGCGGGNTCAATGTCATTTTTCTAAGAGTCGTGGAAGAAATGCTATTGGGGAATCAAGTAATCCCAAGGGCACGAGCCATATCAAGGTTTGATAACTCTACAATTATAACAAAAGGAGAAATTGAGCTTAGCACTTATGCTGAGGGGGTGATCAAAAGTACCAGGTTCCAACTTATCAATACTGGCATGGCTTATAACATAATCGTGGGAAGGCCATGGATCCACGACATGAAAGCAATACCCTCCACGCGATTAGCAAACTGCAAGAAATATAAATTTCGTGGTACACTACAACAAGAAAATAGAGGTGGAAGAATCAAAAGATAAGGGAATCTCCCAAGCAGGTAACACCGCCGAAACGGGCATGGAAGAAATTACTACCCAAATAGGTACGGAAGGTATTATTGCTGAAACGGGTACGAAAGAAAATACTTACGAGAAGTTGAATCAAGTTACCACGGAAGGTGCATTAGATCACACGGATGCAGATTCCATACTGGACATCATTCATGAATCGGAGGAAGACGAGCACATCAAAACAACTACGGAAGAGCTCGAAGCTGTTCCATTGTCTGAACAAAAGCCTGAACAGAAAGTGTATATAGGCACAAGGCTGGGCCCCAGTCGAAGAGGTAAGTTAATTGATTCTTTAAAGGCTAACGCAGACTGCTTTGCGTGGTCCCACTCAGATATGACAGGTATCCCACTAGAAGTGATGACTCATAAACTAAATGAAGATCCATCATTCATACCTGTTAAGCAGAAGAAAAGAAAGCAAGGACCATTCAAGAACCAAGTGATTGACGAAGAGGTATAGAAACTCTTGAATATTGGTTCGATACGAGAGGTAACTTACCCTAAATGGCTAGCTAACACCGTGGTAGTACCTAAAAATAATGGAAAATAGAGAGTATGCGTAGATTATATTGACTTAAATAAAGCATGCCCCAAAGATTCATTCACATTACCACATATAGATCGAATAATTGATGCCACTGCAGGTCATGAATTATTAAGCCCTTTAGATGCATATTCTGGTTATAATCAGATTAAAATGGATCCCTCAGATGAGGAAAAAACTTCCTTCATTACAAACAGGGGGTTCTAAGAACATCTTGGAAAGACGATGGATGTTTATATTGATGATATGTTGGTAAAATCAACACAAGCAGAAGACCATTTCAAGCATCTCTCTACTACTTTTGATATTTTACGCAGGTATAATACGAAGCTAAATCCAGAAAAATGCACTTTTGGAGTGCAATCAGGTAAACTTTTTGGTTTCGTTGTATCGAATAGAGGAATAGAGGTAAGCCCCGCTCAAATTAAATCTATAGAAGAAATACCTGATATTTTAACAAATAAAAAAGAAGTTCAAAGACTAACAGGGAGAATAGCAGCTTTGGGAAGATTTATTTCTAAGTCTTCCGAAAAAAGGATTAAATTCTTCTCAGTTCTGAAACAGCAGAATCAGTTCGAATGGACTGAAGAATGTCAGCAAGCCCTCAAGAATCTGAAGATTTATCTATCGAAACCACCGCTGCTTTCAAAGCAAAAAGAAGGGGAAAGATTGTACATCTACCTGGTTGTTTTAGAAATTATTGTAAGTGTAGTACTAGTAAGAGAAGAAAAAGGTAAGCAATCACCTATCTACTATGTAAGTAAAACTTTGCTAGATGCTGAAACTAGATATCCACATCTGAAAAACTTAGCCTTAGCTTTAGGCATCTAGAAAATTACGACCATATTTTCAATGTCACCCAATCACCGTTGTGACTTCATATCCTTTAAGAAATATTCTGCATAAACAAGAATTGTCAGGAAGATTAGCCAAGTGAGCCATAGAATTAAATGAGCATGAAATCATCTATCAGCCTAGGACTGCAATTAAGTCTCAAGTACTAGTTGATTTTGTTGTTGACTTTAGTAGTAGCATTATCCCTGAAGTAGAAAAAGAGTTACAACTTTTTAGCGGTGCTAATCCGGGCCTATGGACCTTATTCACCGATGGCTCTTCAAATATAAAAGGTGTCGGCTTAGGCATAGTCTTAATATCACCCACTGGTGAAAAGACACGGCAAGCTATCAAGTGTTATCCTATAACTAACAATGAAGCAAAGTACGAAGCTGTTATTGCAGGGCTTGAACTCGCACGGGAACTCTCAATCGAGCAAATCGTGATCAACAACGACTCCCAACTGCTAGTAACTCAGATATAGGGGACTTACATCGCTCGAGAGACTCGAATGAAATAATATCTTTAAAAAGCACGAGAGCTTGTGAGACAATTCAAAACATGGAAGGTAATGCAAATACCTAGAGAGTAAAATGCAGAAGCATATGCATTATCTAACCTCGCAGCAGTCACGGAAGTAACAAACAAAGACAATGCAATTGTCGTCCATCTATTCCACTCAATGATCGACCAGGATAGGAATGAGGTAACTTTCAACAACTTAACTTGGGACTGGAGAAACGAAATTCTTAATTTTTTGCAGAATGGCACCGTACCTGAAGACAGGAAAGGAGCTCAAGCACTTCGCTGCAAAGCTGCACGGTACTGCCTTATTCGCAACTCACTTTATCGCAAGATCTTCGGAGGACCCCTAGCTAAACGCCTCGGACCTAACCAAACGGAATTTGTGATGAAAGAAGTCCACGAAGGACACTGTGGAAATCACTCAGGGGCGAGATTTTTAGTGAAAACCCTAATTAGAGCTGGATACTATTGTCCTAAGATGGAAGAAGAGGCCAAGAACTTCGTATCCAAATGCGACAGGTGTAAAAGGTTTTCCAACAACATGCATCGACCAGCGGAATTATTGCATCCAATAGTATCCCCATGGCCTTTCATAAAATGGGGTATCGACATAGTAGGACCCCTTCCCACAGCTAAAGGACAGATATGGTTTTTTCTCATGCTAACCGACTATTTTACAAAATGGGTAGAGGCAGAAGCGTTCAAACAAGTGCGAGAAAAGGAAGTTAAAAGCTTCTTATGGAGAAACATAATATTCCTCTTTGGGATACCAAACGAGATCGTGTGCGATAATGGCCCACAATTCATAGGCTCGCAAATCACAGAATTCTTCAAAAGCTGGCAAATCAAACGGATCACTACAACGCCATACCACCCCATGGCTAATGGTCAAGCTGAGTCAAAAAATAAGGTCATCATCAACAATCTAAAGAAGCGGCTAGATAAAGCCAAAGGAAACTGGCCTGATGAGTTACCAGCGGTACTGTGGGCATACAAAACAACTTCAAAAACAGCCACGGGAGAAAATCCGTTCACACTTGTCTATGGCTCAGAAGCCTTAATACCTGTAGAGATTGGCAAAACAAGAATAAGGTTCACAATAGCCATGGAGGAAGCAAACGACGACGAATTGAGGACCAATCCGGACCTGCTCGAACCACGGAGAGAAGCAACACTAATACAGATGTCAGCTCAAAAACAAATCATAGAGCGTTATTACAACCGTAAAGCTTATCTCAGTTACTTCAATATTGGGGACTTCGTCCTCAAAAAAGTCTTTCAATCAACGAAAGAAGCAAGCGTAGGAAAGCTAAATCCAAACTGGGAAGGACCCTACAAAATCGGAGGCATAGCTGGAAAGGGCGCCTATGAGTTGGAAGTTATGGACGGCAGAGTTCTACCAACAAGCTGAAACGCCATCCACCTGAAGAAGTATTACTTCTAAGGAAAAGAAGTACCCCTCGTCAGGTATCACACGTTCGATTTTATTTTGAACATTTAAAAATTTTACTAACTTTTTTAGATGATAGGCATAAAGCTAACCCATCACCAGATGATGCTACTAGACCTGCAAAGACGCGAGGAAATACCACAATTCCCGGTCTAGGGTTACACTTTTTGATGGACGTTTTAAAGGGTTGATCATTCATCATCTAAAAACCTATATACCTTCGAGTCCGGAATGTTTTTCCTTTTCAGGAAATGGACCACAAGGAAGGAATAATCAAGTACTCGAGATCTCATTCTTCAAAGCTCAAACACTTGGGGGACTATACGGTATGGAAGTCTAAGACAAAGCAAAGAAGACTATCAGAAAGTCAAAAGCTCGAGCCTAAAGACCCATCTACCTAACAAGACAAGTGATACGAGCAGAATCGAAAGAGATCAAAAGAGTCATCCAAATACAAAGCCTAATGCAAAAATGCAAAAAACCTTCGAACATGTTCAGGTTGAAAGGAAAAATATTAGTCATGAGGAAGAAATGTACATCTTTATACTTATTCAAAACTATTGTAACAAAAATAGATAGGGGTAAAAGATCATCATCAGTGTACTCATTCAAAAACTGTTAAAGTTACGAAATCTTCGTACTCATGTAGAAAATTGGTATCAAATAAAACAGTTATGGATGAAAGATCAAAATCCTTGTATTTGTTCAGAAAAATGTTATCAAATAAAACAGTTACGGATAAGAAAACATTTCCCTCGTACTTACTAGAAAACTGTTTCCAAAAAAAAATAGTTGCGGGTAAAAAGCCCAATTCTTATAATAACTGTTACTAATGAAAAACAGTTGCTCCCTTGTATTTACTCGAAAAAGAACTGTTACCTATGAAAAACGGTTACGAAATACAAGTGTATATCAAATCTGTTAAATAAAAACAGCTGCAACATGAGTCTTAGACAATAATCGTAAACACATGTAAAATGTCGTGGAAGTTCAAACAAAAAACTTCCCTTAGAAGCATTTCTAAACATGTGAAAAATTCCTATCACTCTATTGCATTACTATGAAGTTGAGACGTCTTCTTCATTAAGCATCAATCAAAAAGGGCCTTATCTTATAAATAAAGCCTATCATAAACAAAGGCTTATATTTTGTACAAACACCGTGCCTACTATAAAAAGGTTCGAGTGATTTTAGCATTTTCATGCGAAAGTTTAGAGGTAAAGCTAAAAACCTCAAAAAGCAAGACATGCAAAAAACTTAAGAGCAAAACAGAATCTCGAAACAAAAAAGTCATAAATTGCATTCATATCAAAATGAGCGGCTAAGTAAGAACTAAGTACTAACTAGTACTTAGCCGCATATAATACTTACATTTTTGTGCCCCTAAGTTGTCAGTTGGGGACTTCAAAGATCCAAATTTACCCCCGATGGAGCTGGGGGTAACCACCAATCCATTAAAAAAACAACAAGGAGAACCAATAATTTAATCTTCTTGTAGAGGATGGATGACTTCTTCATTAACAAGAGGAATGGGAGCAACTTGAGACGAAGAGGCACGAGCGACAGAAGTTTCACCATCATATGGAGAAAGATTAAGACCTTGTTGAGTCTTCTCCATAGCCTCTTTGGTTTTAGCTATTGTAGCGCTAAGGTCGAAACCTTCTTGATTCATCTCTATCAATGTATCAAGGCAAGAATTCATATACGCCCAATTTACATCAACATCAGCCGCTTCTTCAAGATCGTTATAATCTTTTTCCCAAATTTGAAGCTCGGCTTTTAACCCATCCTTCTCTGCTTCAGCAGTTTCATGGGCAGCCCTCAGAGGTACGGTCAACTCCTCCAAAATTTGGGCTCTATTTAATGCATTACGCAGTTCTTCTTGGGTCCGGGAGAGTGATTGTACGAGCTCGCCAGAATATACCTCCTTCTGACCTAACAAATCCTTAAAGTTCATGATCTCCTCCGAGGCTTGAGACAGTTGTTCAGCAAATAAGGATTCCAGAATGCTCTTATCCTTATCAGCCTAGTTTGAAGAAGCCTTCTCCACCGCCAGTTCCATTGCCATAATCCTCAGTTGTCTTTTCAAGGTATTCCTATCCTCTTCTAAGGCGTCCATATCAATTCTCAAGCTATCATATTGTGCCCTTAGATTACCAAGATCAGCTTGCAATTCTCTTATTTCCTGATCCGAATTCGAGATCCTCTTCATAAGCTCCATACCAATAAGGTTGATCTACAAGAAGCAAACCGATTAGATATGATAAATTATTTAGACATGGTAAAATTCACATGTGGAAATAGAATTGAACTGTACCTTCAAGGTGGTATGCACCACTTCATTGGCCCAAGTAAGGGCTGTATGGCTAGCTAGCTTGGTTTTCTCCGTGGGACCTACCAAAGGTTTGAGACATACCTCGGGCTCACCCGTCTTCTTGAAAAGACTTCCCTCAGCTAGAACCTCTATCATCACCCTTCGCATCTCCCTGCTGGAAGACCCTACTTCCCTAATGGAAGGCATGGAAGCAGGCACGGAGGTTACAGGAGCAGGCACTGAGGCTTGGGGAACTGAAGAAGTCACGAGTAAAATAGCAGGCACTGAAGATTGAAGAATTGAGGAAACCGCAGGTAAAGATATGACAGAAACCGTAATAGCTAAAGGAGAGGAGGAAACACGAGCAACCGATGAAACATCATCTCTTAAAAAGTCAGGAAAAATAGTAGTTAAAGGAACATCATCAGGAGCAAGATCAAAAACTTCATGGAACAAGTACTCAGTCGAATCATGAACAGGGGACTGTGAAACGTTTTCAGAGGTTAAGGGTCTAACTGCAGACACAGAAGGTTAAGGATCAAAACAACCCGCCTTCTCTGTGACCTGTGCACCAAAGCACCCTCCTTTTCTTCTTCTTCTTCAGAAAGGGATTCACCCACTTTCCTCTTCGAGGAAGACGAACTAACAATAATCTCTTGGGCCTGGGCTAGAGACATATTTGGAATAGACGAAGCAGACACCCCACGGGCAGAAAACCCTACCAAAAAGGGGAAGATTAAGAGAGAATAAAAGAAGGCTCTAGCAAGAAAAAAAGTAAAAAAAAATATATAAAACTTCACTTACCATGAGTATTTACATGCATACCGTACTTCCCAGCGAAGTACTTCCAAGACCTTTCTTCTAATGGAGCGACAGACAACAACGTTTTTACCCAATCACGGATATCGGAGACATTCTCAACAGTACCCATGATTGCTGGAAGAAGAAGAAATAGATACGGTGTTAATAAAACATCTCAAAGAAAAAAAAAATGCAAACCAAAAATGTACTTACGTGCACGATTCCACTTCTCAGGAAAGGGAAGATTCTCTTCACCTACTAAACCAGCAGTGGGAACAACGACATACCGGAGGTACCAACCTCTATCCTTGTCATCATCAGGGGTTACCAACACTCTCTTACTTCAAGCAGCCAGAGTAAAAACCCCTTGACGAAAAAGGACAGGAGAGTAAAGATGAATAAGATGGTTGAAAATAAAAGGAACTGAGGATAAGGAAGCTAAACTCCTAAGACACGCGACCACTCGCCACACAAGAGGACCAACTTGTCCCAAACGAATATCAAAGAAATGACAGAACTCGATTATGACTGGATCAATGGGAGGTCTAAACCCTAGTGTAAAAGGATATGTATAAACAAAACAATAACCCGTATTATAAGACGTTATTCTTTGATTACCGTTCAACACATAAATAGGGAAATCAGACCTCCAAGAACAATCCCTACGAACCAGGGAAATATGGACCTCAGTAATAAGGGTTGAATACCTCTCACAACTGTCTAAAGAAGAAGACTGGTCTACAAGAACTGGGTTTTCCCTAGTAAAGACAAATTCAGCGGGAATAATTTCATCAACTTTAGGTTCACGAAGATGATCGTCTTTACCTCTAGATGAAGAAGGAGAAGACTTAGCCCTAGGAGAAACTAAAGACCTAGCGGAAGGAGGAGAAATTATATGAGAGGAAGAAGAACCTCTGGAATTAGTGGATCCTAAACTCCTTAATCTACCGCCCCTCCGACTCCTAGTCGAGGCAAAAGAAGGTGTTAAGTTTTCCACATCTATTATTCTTTTAGGCTGATTAGATGAAGACATGTTTACAAGGGAAATGGAAAATTATTTACAAATAAATGAGACAAGTTATAAAATGTTTCGTGGAAGTAAAGAAAGGAAGAAGAGTATTTATACTTGAAGACGACCGTCAAAAATGGGAAAAATAATGATGAAAAGTTATAATTAAAGGTATCACTTCAGGACTGACGCAACCGCAAAAAGCCCTAAAAGGTGCCGAGTAAATTCAGAACCAATCCGAGAAGGACACGTGGTATGAGCATTAAATGGAAGTGACAAACGACGCCTATGTTCATAAAAAAATGTGATGTTTCGAGGCAAAGCGGCGGCAAAATATTCCCTCCATAAATGAGTATCCACTTACCAAATATTAATCAATAAATAAATGGTAAGTGGGGGGACTATCTGTATTGGTAAAAAAAGAGTTTCACACGTAAGCCAACTCTTGACAACTCAGCCAGTTATGTGGATATAGGAGAACACGACAGCTGGATGTGATTCTTTGAAGAGGTACGGAACAAAGAATCACGATTCAATAAACCCTCGAGCTCATCAGCCACGGGAAACTCGCTCTAATCGAGACAAGGAGGGGACACGGTCAGAGTGAATCTAGACAGAGTTACGGATATATTCAGGAATCCCCAATAAAAAGCCGAGACATTATGTAACCTTCACATAACACTTACAGTTGCCCTTGGTAACGCCTCATTAATGTAATAGTTAGTCATTAATGAGAAATTATTGCAAGAACCAAACGTTATATTAAGAAACCTCCTATATAAAGGAAGGAAATATAACTTGTAAAGACATCTGATTTTCGAATACAATCTACTTTGCTTTTCTATGCGATATTGTCTATTACTCGTTTCTCTTTATTTAATATTATTTCCTTGATTATCAGTAACCCGTGTTCATCCTAGAAATAGCTTTGGTCAAATGATCTAATTCTTTAGTTAAACACATACCTTCAGCAATAAGGTCATGAAAAATAAGTTGAAGCTCCTGAACTTGGGTTCCCACAATTTTGTTGTCTATCATTTTATAGTCTAGAAACTTGGCAACCACGAACTTCTTCAAGCATGCATCTTCTGTCTTGTACTTCATCTCAAGTGCGTCCCATAATTCTTTCGAAGTATTTATCGCACTGTACACATTGTACAAGTCATCCTCTAAAGCACTTAAAATATAGCCTTTGCAAAGAAAATCTGTCTGCTTCCACGCTTCAACAATCATGAACTTTTCATTGTCTGACATGTCCGCAGCAGGCACTAGAGGCTCTTCACTAGTGAATTTCTGCATACCAAGTGTGGTAAGCCAGAAGAACACCCTTTGCTGCCATCCTTTGAAGTTGGCTCCAGAAAATTTCTCCGGTTTTTCTGCCGGTGGAATAGCAGTCTGGCTCGACGAGGCTATCGTCATTGCCGCAACAGTCGCAGAAGAATTTCCGTTATCAATTTCCATTTCTCAGTGTCAACAACAGAAGAGTTCAATCAATGGCAAAACTAAAACAGTAAACAATACTGTAATCAACAATAAACAGTATGTATAATAAATAAAAATCGAAGTTTTTATATACTGTTTCACAGAAATTGATAAAGTTTTTATGTTCTTCAAATCGTTTTCTGAATTTCAAAACTCTGATGAAGTTTTTATATCTTCAAATCAGAATAATAAAATTCAGAAGGAGTAGAAAACACACAGGTTTTAATCTGCACAAATAGAATACAGAAAATAAAAATGGAATTTCCTTAAAATTGTTAGTAATCTGTATTGCTGTAATATAAAACAATAAATTTTCTGTAAATACAGAACCACTTGATGGTTGTAAAACATACAAGGAATATTTTTGTGCAGAAGAAAAAGAAGAAGATCAGAAAATTTAGTAAGTAAAGATCTTTGCCCGAAGTCGAAGCCGAAGCCGAGCGAGCGATGACGACGACGGCGTGATGCTTGCCTTCTTCTCAACTCTTTAAGAGCTAGAAGAAGAGCTTCTCTATATATACACATAGATTTTATTTCCTTCTTCCAGTGAGGGACAAAGTGCACTAATTCAAAATTTCACTTTCCTCCATTTCTTTTCCTACCATTTTTCATTCCTTTCTTTAAGCTACACCAAGCTTAAAATTAAGCTACACTAAGCTTAAAGACCAACAGATACTTGTTTAATAAATACGCAGGATTTCAGTCAGACGTATTTGGACGAACACATAGCATACTCCGCTCATTCGCCCCTGATAGGGTAAGTACTTACCTTTCCACACCCGATGTTTACACTAAATCAAACATTTTAAACATAAAAGTAACAAATTAAAGTATATAAATATATCACCTAACCGTGATTAATTGATAAGTAACCTATATGTAGAGCAAATGTCATACATTTATTTGTTTAGTGTAAATATCTAGTGTGGTAAGATTTATAAAACCATTAATCACAAAAGAAAAAATAAACTGTATACAAATACATTATCTTTTAAAAGTTTTTATGTTCCTATTTTAGATTTCCGAAAAAGTTGTATACTAATATATCTTTAAGATTTTTTATGTTCTTGTTACAGATTTTTTTAAAAAAAATTAATCACAAAAGAAACAATTTGTACGCAAATATATCTTTATAATTTTTTATGTTCCTATAACAAATTTACGAAAGAATTAGTCACAAAACAAAAAAAAGATTGTATAAAAATATATGTTTAAGGTTTTTTATGTTCCTATTTCATATTTAGGGAAAAAAAAATTAATCACAAAAATCTGTACACAAATATATCTTACTCCTCCGAGTCTCAATGGTAGAGATGAAGCCGCATGTATTCAGTAACGAGCATTTCTTCAATAATTGAGTGGACAACGGGAGCATCATGTGAAAACTGTCTAGTTTCCCTTTCAGCTGTTCAACCTCAATTACCTCAAGCAACTGAATAAACCATATTAAGTTTGGGAAGTATCTTCCAAATATACATCCGATACAATCATGAATTTATTTAAACCTAGTGCAACTGGGGAGAAGAGATTCCTAGATTAGAACATGGGGAGAGGAATTCGTCCATAAAATCTTAAAATGGTGGTATCTTTCGTCATCTACATGCAACTAGAACATAAAGGCTTTGCGTATGAAGTTATAACCATATTTTTCTGCCAATCCACCAAAATGTTCCAAATTCCCAAGTTATGAAGAGCAATTCCAATGATACACCACTCACAGTTATCATCATTAGAGAAAATTATAATCTGTAAATTAAGGTTTAAGGTTTAAGCAGAGAAAAGAAAAGTCGTATACATAGTTTATCGTTTAGTGGATCTAACCCAAAAATTTCAACCAGGTGATCAAAACGAAATAAATAAATAATTGTGGAATACAATTCAAATACGCATCATTTACAATGTGCAAAATCTTAAAAAGTGAAACATGTAAAGTGTCACGCCCCAAACCTTGGGAGGCATGACTGGCACCCGATACCGTGCTGGCCCGAACGAACCACTTTGTAACTCATGTCACTCGATCAAAACTAGAATATATATAGGTCGAGTTAGCTGGAGTCATTCCTTTTATAACTATCATGGGCCAATATAGCCACAGCTCATAATGTACAACTATAAGTGGACAAATGTTATATCCCTGAACTATCGTTCATAAAACATGAATACATATGAGCCATCAAGGCCTCTAACATACTTTACATAGTAAACCTGTGTCTATAAAGCCTCTAAGATTATTTGAGATAAAATGGGACGGAGTATGGACCTACTCATAAGTCTGTAGAAAAACTCTGGCACGATGACTTATAGATTCGGCTGCACTCTGAATGAGGTGGAGTCTTACAGATTCTTCGCTGAATGCTAACCTCGTCTACAATGAGGGCTCGTCAAACTGACTGTCTATACCTGCAGGCATGAATGCATCGTCCCCAACGAAAGGACGTCAGTACGAATAATGTACCGAGTATGTAAGGCATGTAAATAAGTATATAAAGGGCATTGAAGAAACATGGAGTAAAGAGATCAACCTGTAAGTCTGGATAGCTCTGTAAATCATGAAATATTTATAAAATCATGCATGTGCGTATAAATAGTCATGTAATTCATAGGTCTGTACGTACATAATATCATCAAGCCTCTGAGGGCATCCATCATATCATTTCAGTCACTGTGGGCAATATCATCTCGTATACCAGTTGATCAGGTGGTGGTGTGTATATAAAGCCCAAACCATTTTCCCATATCCCATATACATATACATATAAATACGTGTATATAACGATATCTAGTCATGGGTCAATGCATATGTATAAATGAATGAAATGCATGAAAATATGTTAATAATCTCAATAGTCCTTTAGGAGAAACTTTTATTAACTACTTATTATTCTGAGGCCCATGAACAGAAGATATAATAATGTGTCACATGGGGAATTAAGAACACAGAGACCCCTAGTATTTCTATGAATAGAATCATTTATGAAAACTGTACGTTTGCTCATTTTTTCTGTATAATTTGAATCATGCCAAAGACAAAGAAGATATAGCCTTAATATACCTGCGCTTGGAAATATCGATATACTTGATGTAGCTAGAACCATAAGAATATGTGTATACACATGAGCTAGCATGGACAATTGCTTCCGAACACCAAGTGCTCATGTCAGAAGTGTTTGCTTGATCAAAGATGAAATGCAAATTTCCGTCACAGCACAAAATTCATTTGGATTTAAACACTGATATCCACATTCTTTTTGAAGCATCAAAAGCAGGTCTTTGCGAAAGAGATAGAAAGATTGACCGAGAGGCCCAAGTCTTTAAGGATATTCACATAAGGCAAGTAGAGTGAAGGGAGTTCAAAAGCAAATTGGGAATATTAATTGAGGAAAGCCCGATGATGAAGTCATCAAATCAAAGGTTTCAAGTAGGACATATTTAGAGTGTAACTTCATTATTTCTAATATTGTGTCTTTTTTTTTTTTGTAGTTTTTATATTTTTTTGGATAAATTCACTTTAGATATTCTTTATGGGTCACTTCTGAGAGATCGACGACACCAAGGAGGTTTTGTCCATGTGCCCTCCATGTTTAATTTCCTAAAGTAAGAGTCATTAAATGTTTCTCCATATGCTTCCACGTGTGGGATTTGCCTCCACCTATTAATTATCCACAAATTCTTAATTACATGATTAATTTTTCATTAAATCAATAATTAACCAATTATCTACATGCTATCTTGCTAGGCTTAGTAATATTATAATTAATCCCTCTTTACTACGGGCATAACATCAACGTAATACTACGGGGTGTAACATCAACGTAATACTATGGGGTGTAACATTAAAGTACTATTATTAAAATATTAATAAATCATGGTACCATATAAAATTAATACATAGTTATTATTTCATTAAAACACCCATGTAAAAATATATATATTTTCTTAACTTATAATTTTCTTAATCTCATATAAAAAGTACAAATTGTCGTACGCTTAATTCTTAAAATGGTAAAAAGATAACCTTCTTTTCTTGTGAAAAAATAATTTTTATCTTTATAATAAAGAAAATGTCATAAACTTTCTTATATTATGTGTATAATTTAAAGCATATTCGAAAGTAGTAATATTAATAACTATATAAAAACGTCCCTTGTTATCTCGTACGGAATTCTTCCTCTGTTGAGGCTTCTGCTGGTCATCTTTACTAGCTCTATCTTCTCTACCGAATCTCCTGCGACTTCGTCCTCCCCCATATTTTTTTTCAATCTATTTTACAAAAATATTCCACTCAAAATACCATATCAAATGTATATAACAGTGTCAATGTTATTAAACTTACGGGATCTTCATTGTCTTGTGAATTTCTTTGTTTATCTACTTAAATTCTGGAGCCTGTAATTCCTAGAGATCCTAGAGTTTCCTCATCACAGCTGCATTGCTTTAACTACTTAGAAGTGGCAATCAAATGTAAGCTAGAGCGAGTGATAAAAGGCCTGATCGTCTATAGTCTTGATTATTATTCTTATTATTACTAATATCATCATTGTTATTTGGATCTAATTAACTAAAATTTACATTTGAAGAACATTCCATAGCCATTAGTTTAATTCGAAAAATTTCCTAACAAAGAAATATTAGAAACCAAATGTACCATTCATTGTTCCATAAAAAGTGCTATTATTATCTATTCTTAATTTAAATCTCGGTTTTATTCAATTATTAATATTAAAGTATGGGATGTAACATAAAGTATCGGAGTTGAATAATCTTATAACATGTCATTGATGGTTAGGAGAAGGGGAAACCTACAAACTACGGTTAGATGAGAGAGAATGATAAATGGACAAAAGTGTATGACTTTGAGTGTATTTTTATCTCATTTGTTGAGTGAGTTGCGGGAGATTACATGATATTTGAAGTGAATTATACTCATTACGTATTTCTTATTTGTAGGAGTGAGCTTGATTGATATGGAGCAAAATATATCAAATTATTGCAAAAAGGAGAAAAATTGAAGGCTGAGAGCTCGTCTATTCTCGTGCGTGGCACGAAAACGGAGAAAAGTGAAGGCACAAAACAACAAAGAGAAGCAAAGGCATGGACCGCTTCGCGAAAAGAAACAATTCAAAAGCTGAATCCGCGTCAATGGACGCGCAACGCGCGAAAGCAGATGGGGATTCCAGCTGTTCTATCCAAAGTGGGATTAAAAAATTCCGTCCCTTAGCAACCCTAAGTGATATAAATACATAAAATAATGACTTTTCAAGGGTCACAAAACATAAAAGAATGACTTTTCAAGGGTTACAAAAAATCTTTTAAGGCAAGAACACGCAAGGAGCAAAACAGAAGATTCGGAAATGAGTTTTTATCTTTCTTCTTCACTTTTTCAATAATTGGTGATGAATTACTATATTGTAGTTGTGGAAAAAATTATGAGTAGCTAAACTCTTTATTCTAGGTTTTGATGGAACCTCTTGGAAGATGAATTTTAATCGTATTTAATATAAGTTTGTCATTGGATTTTCTCTACTTATTCAACTACGTGATTATTGTGGTTGATTGAAGGGCCCTAAATCGGCTATGCCTATTTAGTATGTATTACTTGGAAAATGATACATATTTAGATAGTTTTTGAACAACATCACTCCTAACGTATATGAGAGATCAACACGGAGGGTTTAAAAGTGGGATTAGGAATAACAAAATATTGGTGCGATCTTAGTAAGCAGTAAACTAGTGCCAGTTAGCGTAGTTCGGAATAATACATTTAGTAAATTGTTGTAATGTCTCGGAAGAGAATTACGACACTTAAAGTGCTCACGATCGGTAAAGAGTATCTAGATGAATATATAGGAGACGTAACAGGGAGGATTCTGATAAGAGTGGAAATCATAACCCTAGACCTTTCTAATCTTGTCTACAACATTTGCTTTGTTAGTAATAAAATTACAGCTTTTAATTACCTTTATTTTAGTTAGTCAATACTTAACTCATTATTCAATACTTCTGAAAGTTGATTACTCGAATTTTTGTAAAACTAGCAATTGTGATTAGTAGGTTAATTTCATGGGGGATTCGACCTTGTAAATAGGATTATATTTGCAACGATTTCTTAGTCCTTTTTAGGACTAGAGTTGGGCATGGTCAAATTTTAGCGCCCTACTGGAGAACTAATGGTGTTATTAATTACAGCTAGAATAATTGATAGGATTCTTAGTTTAATCAATTTTCTTCATTTTAAATTCATTACATGTAAATTCTAACGTTTGTAGTCTTGGGTGTTACAGGTGCATGCCTAGAAACTCCTCAAGAGCTGGTGAATTTTTTGAAGCATTATCGGATCCTCAGAAAGCTTTCAAGGCATTAAATCATGCAAATAAGAAGGACAAACGTTAACAAAACTTGACAGACACAAACAAGATCGAACTAGACATGGGGGACGTCATAGACGACCAAAAAAACCGAAAAAATAGGAATTACCCAAACAATTGGGGTGTGGAACCTCTTGTGCCAGAAGCGGCCTTGTATGATTAGGCACAACCCACAGCTGAAAATTTAGTAACCGCAATTGCAGCCCCTCAGATACAAGCGGAGTCATTTCAAATCACAAATAACATGCTACATCTGTTGCAGAACAAGAGACTGTTCTCCGAGTCATACGTTGAAGATCCACAGCGGCATCTGAAACACTTTCTGTCAATTTGTGTCACTCAAAGGCAACCGAATGTGACACCAGAAGCAATCTGAATGTTATTGTTTCCATTCTCAATGAATGGAGAAGCTTAAACTTGGATTAATTCGCTCCCCATAAACTCCATCACCACTTAGGAGGATTTAGTCAAGCAGTTTTTGAACAAGTTCTACCCACCCAAGTTGATGAGATATTGAGCTTTAGGCAGAACAACCTGAAACACTACAAGAAACGTGGGAGAGGTTCAAAGGAATGTTGGGTAAGTGTCCACATCATAGCATTCCAGATCAGATGTTGGGACAAAGGTTTTACATGGGATTGGCAGATAGCTCGAAAGCCAATGTTGATGTGTCAGCAGGTGATGCATTTTTGAGAAAATCATTTAGAAAGTGTAAGGTCCTTCTAGATAAAATGGCTAAAAACTCAGGATGGATGATAAAAGACACTAAAATCACCCCTGTAGTTCACTCAGTAGCTTTGGACCCAAACAACTCCATAGCCAAGAATATTGCCAAAAATGATGATGCAAATGAGTATCCTCACCAAGAAAATTGATGAATCAGGCCAGGAGCAGGTACACATAGTTGACACAACTAATGGGGGCTTATGTACACCATGCATTAATCAACCGTATGTGTGCTCGTGGATTAGGGAAAGTGACAACCATAACTATCAGGAGAATATGAACTATGTGGGCAACTATGGAGGCCAGAGACAAGGTGGTCAGACGTGGGGATACAGAATCAACAATATAGTCCAGCACAACATCAATACAATAATAATAATAATCCCGGAGCTGCACGACCATAGGATCAGATTGTGCCTTATCAAAGGCAACAAAGGTATAATCAGCAGAATCAACAACCTCAACAACAACAGATAGTGCGACAAGATGATGGGTTGTTTGAATTTAAAAGAATGTTGTAACAACTCATTGGGTCCAGCAGGAAAATTGAAGAAAAGTCCACCAGATGCAAGAAAAGATAGTATCACATGACTCAGTTATCAAAGGCATTGAGATTCAACTAGGGCAGATATCGATGGCTCTGAATAATCTTCCCCAATGGACGTTATCTGCGGACACACATGTCAATCTGAAAGAGCAGGTCCTAGAGCAGCTTATGGTGGTGAGTCTAAGAAATGGTAGAGATCTTGATCTAGAACAAGAAATTGCTTGCGAAAGCCGACCAACTGAGATACTTGTGCCAGTACCAATTGGGGTAGATGAGTCAACTGAGCTAACAGAAGTAAGAGTGTAGCCATCCCAAAAAGAACTAAACAAAGAAAAAGAGGTTGCAAAGGAGACTGAGAAGGTGCAAGAGAAGGCATTAGAAAAATTGTAATTGCAGGATCTAACTCAAGCCGCAGGAAAGAAGCGACCTCCAGCACCCTTCCCGCATAGGTTGGCCATATATCAGAAGGATGAGCAATATAAGAAATTCATGGAGACGTTGAAGAAGATTCAGGTGAAGATTCCACTGATTGATTCCTTAAGGGAGATGCCCGGTTATGCACAAATGATGAAGGACTTGATGTCTCGCAAGTTCGACTTTCAAGACTTGGCAACTGTGACATTGACTCAGACCTATAGTGTTATTGTGACAAGACCTATAGCTGAGAAGCTATCCGATCCTGGAAGCTTCACAATTCCACACACCATAGGTAGCTATGCATTCACCAAAGAATTGTGTGATTGAGGGGCAAGCATAAATCTGATACCATTGGCTATCTATATTAAATAAAGGCATTGGAAGAGAGAGGCCCACATCCATGCTACTACAGCTAGTTGATCGAACGGTGAAAAGGTCATCTGGTATTCTTGACAATGTACTTGTGCAAGTTGGAAAGTTTGTGTTTCCGGTCGATTTCGTCATTCAAGACTGCCAGGTTAATGAGGAGATTCCCATAATTTTTGGAAGGACGTTCTTGGATACAGGAAGAGATCTGATTGGTTATGAAACTGGGGAGCTGAAGATGAGGCTGAATAATGAAGAAATAAAATTTAATGATCAAAAGTCAATGCGGCGACCCAGTGAGTTTGCAAATTGCTCTTTGATAGAAGTCATGGATGTGATCATGGAGGAATATGAATGAGGCACTTAATGCAAACGACCCTCTCGTGGGTTTCCTCTTGAACTTAGAAGAGGTAAATAGTGAGGACTTGGAGGAGTGGGTGTTGGATCTTGAAGTCCAAGGGTACTGGAAAAAGAGAGCTCGAATTCGAGTCTTTACACTTAGAAGAAGGAAACACCCCTCCAGCTAAGCCATCGATCGAAGAGCCACCATATCTAGAACTAAATCCGCTACCATCTCACCTCAGGTATGCTTTATTGGGACCTAACTCGACTTTACCTATTATTATCTCATCTAATTTGTTAGATGTGCATGCATAACAACTTTTTAAGGTGTTAATGGAGTGCAAGTTTGCAATTGGTTGGACCATTACAGATATAAAGACTATTAGCCCGACCTTATATATGCATAATATTTTACTGAAAGATGGGGACAAACCTTCCAGAGAACATCAAAGAAGGCTGAACCCCAACATGAAATAAGTCGTGAAGAAGGAGGTGATCAAGTGGTTAGATGCGGGAATCATTTTCCACATCTCCAACAGCAACTGGGTAAGCCCAAAACAGTGTGTGCCAAAGAAATGAGGAATGAGTGTGGTGCTAAACGAGAACAACGAGTTGATCTCAACAAGAACAGTCACGAGATGGAGAATTTGTATGGACTACATAAGATTGAACAAGGCCACCCGAAAAGACCATTTTCCCATGGCGTTCACTGATCATATGCTAGATAGATTGGCATGGAGGTCCCACTTTATCTTATTGGATGGATACTCAGGGTATAATCAGATCTCTATTGCCCCGGAGGATAGAGAGAAAACGTCATTCACCTATCAATAAGGCGTCTATGCTTTTCAGAGAATGTCGTTTGGCCTATGCAATGCACCCGGCACATTCCAAAGATGCATGATGGCCATCTACATATATATGGTAGAGGAAATAATGGAGGTTTTCATGGATGACTTCTCAGTGGTAGGGAACTCATTTGATGATTGCCTTATGAACTTGAAAAGAGTACTGTAGAGGTGTATAGAGATTAATCTGGTATTAAACTGGGAAAAGTGTCATTTCATGGTACAGGAAGGTATAATCTTAGGGCACCTAGTGTCAAGTAAGGGAATTGAGATGGATCATAAAAAGGTTGATGTAATATAAAAGTTTCCACCACCCGCTTCTGTCAAGGCAATAAGAAGTTTCCTTGGCCACGCCGGTTTCTAAAAGAGGTTTATAAAAGATTTTTCCAAAATTGCTAACCCTTTGTGTAAATTGCTTGGAAAAGATCACCCTTTTGTGTTTTCTGATGATTTTAGGGTAGCTTTTGAGGAATTGAAGAAGAGGCTGGTGTCTGAACCTATCATAGTTGCACCCGACTGGGAGCAACCATTTGAGCTGATGTGCGATGAAAGCGACTGTGCTGTGGGAGCAGTGATGGGGCAGTGAAAGGAGAAGGTCATGCACCCAATATACTATGCAAGTAGAATCCTGAGTGGTGCCCAACCAAACTACATAGTGAACGAGTTGGAGATGCTAGCAGTGGTGTTCGCATTTGACAAATTCAGGTCATACTTGATACGCTCGAAGTTAATTGCTTATACTGACCATGTTTCCCTCCGGTACCTAATTAAGAAGAAGGATTCAAAGTCGTGCCTGATCCGATGAGTGCTGCTACTACAAGAATTTGACCTGGAAATCCTTGATCGAAAGGGAACAGAGAACCATGTGGCTGATCACTTATCTATGCTGGAAGGAGAAGAGAAGAAGGTTGAGGTAGAAGAGATTGTGGAGACTTTCTCGGATGAACAACTATTGGCCAAGAGCCTTGAGGTAGCGCCATGGTATGCAGACATTGCAAACTACCCGGCGAGCGGTATTGTCCCCTATGACCTTTTGTATATCCAAAAGAAAAAGTTCTTTCGTGACTGTCGCATGTATTATTGAGATGAGTTCAGTATTTGTGTTGATAACATGATCAAGAGATGTATCCCCGAGATAGACCAATCTTCTATTTTTCAGGCTTGTCACGCATCCCCAAATAGTGGCCATTCCGGGGGAGTAAGAACAACTGCGAAAGTGCTGGGGCCAGGCTTCTAGTGGCCGACATTGTTCAAAGATGCACAGTTCTAAGTGAAGGGTTATGATGAATGCCAACGAACTGGGAATATTTCCCGCCGACATGATATGCCCATGAACCAAATTCAGAAGGTAGAAGTGTTTGATGTATGGGGAATTGATTTCGTAGGGCCTTTTGCCAGCTCATATGGCAACAAGTATACTCGTAGATTTGGACTATGTATCAAAATGGGTGGAGTTGTGGAACTCCCTACAAATGATTCAAAGGGGGTCATTATTTTTTTGAGAAAGAATATATTCACCTGATTTGGCACTCCAAGGGCAATAATCAGTGATAGAGGCAATCACTTCTGCAACCAAGCCTTCACAAAGTTGTTAGAAAAATATTGTGTGCTCCACAAGGTTGCCACCCCATATCACCCACTAATGAGTAGGCAAGTGGAAGTTTCAAACAGAGATATAAAGAGCTTTTTGACTAAGACCGTGAATGTTACAAGAACAGATTGGGAAAGAAAGTTAGATGATGCACTTTGGGCCTATCGTACCGCTTTAAAAACTCCAACTGGCTATAAATTGGTGTTTGGGAAGGCGTGTCACTTACCCGTGGAGTTGGAGCGTAGAGCTTTGTGTGCATTGAGGAAATTGAATATCGATATAGAAGTTGCGGGTACAAGCAGAGTCACGGAGTTGCATGAGCTTGATGAGTTTCGCTACCCTGATTTTGAGAGCACAAGACTATACAAGGAGAGAATGAAGATGATGCATGACAAAAATATTCTTGAAAGGAGTTTTAAACCTGGAGATATGGTATTGCTATACAATTCGAGATTTAAATTGTTTCCGGGCAAGTTAAATCAAAATGGTCAGGACTATTTCGTGTGGTAGAGATGCATTCAACTAGAGCCATTGAGATTACATCGGAAGATGGCTCCCGCAAGTTCAGAGTTAATGGGCAAAGACTAAAACATTATCAGGGCATGGCTGAGGAAGCTAAAGTGATATCGACCTTGTACTTTCCTTGATAAGGGATAGCCCAAGTCATACCGAGATAATAAATCAGGCGCTTCTTGGGAGGAAACCCATGGTTTTTTTGTAATTCTTCGTGTCGCGACGTTAAATCATGCGCTTGTTGGGAGGCAACCCAATTTTTATGTTTTTATTTATTTTCGTGTTTGATTTTGAATTGTGGAAGTATTGACATGTTTATGAATGTTGCAGGAATTAGATTGTGCGAATTGGAATGATTCGGGGTGAAGAAATCATGACAAAGGGTGATATGGCCATCTCTAAAAAACCAACTATAAGCCATGGAGCAGATGGAAGTGGTAAGCCACCCTAAAGAAACCACCAACTGAAAAGAATGTAGCGGAGAAGGGTGATACAAAGGCGTGAACAAAGGCTAGGCATGATAAGGAAAAGAATGGAACTTCTGAGGTGGACACTGAGGCAACCTATCTAAGCACTAAGCGGCCTGCACAAATACAGCAAAGGGCGCATCAAGCACGGTCGTCTAGGCCAAGAGAGGTTCCGGTACAAATTAGAGAGGGGGCTTCAAATCCACCACCGGCTAAGAAACGTAAAGTAGTTGAGGTGAAAGGAAAGGGAAAAGCGAAAAAGGGTGTCGAGTCATAATCTGAACATGACTCATATGATGAGGAGGAGGCAGCGATTTTGTTGCCCGAAGGTGAAGGGGAGCCGAGTGTTCCGTGTGCTACGGTCGTGTGGTAGACGAAGTTCGTGAGTGAAAGTGTGTGGAACAAATAGATGCTTATAAAGACTAAGCAAATCAACCTGATAATGTTTGAAATACCATTGAATTTTGGGGCTACCAAGTCAAGTTGCCCGGATATTTTGCGAGTAATAGAGCATAATGGGTGGACACTCTTTGCTCAGGGCCGAAGGGCGAAGCAAATTTGACTCTCGCGCGCGAGTTATATGCAAACTGGGACCCTGATAGGGGCAATGGCATTGTTTGGGTTTGTGGGACTCAAGTTGATATCTGCGCCTCGACAATAAATAAGTACTACCGCATACCTGCATAGTCCGGCTCAAAGTACTGGAGGACAGAGGAAAGGCTGAACGTGGACCACATAATTGTGGTTTGTGTAGGGGATCTCGACCAGCTGATTGGACAGTGACTGATGGGTTAGAAAAGACGTACATGAATAAGGAGGCTCGAATATGGTTGAATTGGGTCTGCAATAGATTCATGCCAGCAACGCACAAGTCTGTTGTGATTTGGGAGCAAGTATTCTTGGTATATGCCCGGATGACAGGTATTGCGGTGAAAGTTGGAGCTATTTTTCAAATTCAAATAGCGAAGACCAGAAAGAATATGCGGTACACTCTATTTTGTGCATACTTTCACTGTGTTGCTTGCTAAATACAAATTGACTGAGAAGGATGATAAGATATGCGGAGGCACAGAGCCGGAGATCCATGATATTTTCTCTGTTCAGGACCCATCGAAAACGACTATAAAGAAAAAGGTCCATGGTGAGCGCATCACTGATATAGAGGGCGCACTTCAGCAGTTGCGAACGGATTTAGAGGCACATGACCGTGCTTTGCTAGACGCACAAGAGTCTAGAGATAAGTGGATGCGAGAGAAGTTCATTGTGCTGCTCAAGGTTGTTCATGTACAGAGACCGGTACGACACATTGGAGTCCAGACAGACTTTGAGGAGCCGGGGGATGCAGGTTGTCTGCTTTGAGTGCTATTGATGGCACTGGTACTTAGGAGACGACGGAGGTTCGAGAGGTGGATGTTGGGGATGCTGCTCCGACTAGGGAGGGTGAAATGATAGTAGGTGTCGACACATATAGTGTCGCATTGGAGGATCCATCAACATTGTGGACCGAGGTTTGCTATCGGTCTCCCCCACAGCCTGATATATAAAGAGGGAGTTTCTAACACCCACTCTATTATTGATTATTTATTGTTTGCTTCTGTGATATTGTGCAACCGGGGACAGTGCACTCCCTGAAGTGTGGGGTGGGAGTGTCAGAATTTGATTTTGTGGCACATGTTTAATTGCTAGTGTACATTTTGTCATGATCACACTCAAGGCTATTGTAATTGTATAATTATAGTCATCTTTTTATTAGCGTAATCTCGGGTTTTCTTTAAACCACGGTTTGTTCCCGAGGAGGCCATTTTCTTGAACCAGGTAGTCTTAGATAGTTTTTCTTTCTCCAACTTTGTAAAAGAATTTGTGGACTTGGCCCGACGAGGGATTGCCTAGACAGTTTTCTTGAGGGTTTAAAGTCTAAAAAAAATACAAAAAAGAATTTTTTTCCCTTTAGTTGGTTTGAACTAATTTTAGAATGGGAAGAGATTGAGTATTGTGCTTCATGACATATTTTATATCGGGGCTTAGACCTAGAGCATTTGTGCTTAGTACGTTCCTCGTAATTCTTGTGAGTACGTGCCTTGAGAGTATATGTGACTTTACTCTGACTCTTGGACTCATCTTTTGACTCTTGTTACGTACTTCCTATATGGTTTAGTTTTATGATGATTGTTCTTAGCTTCTTTAACTTGAGATTCGGGTCTGAGCGGTCTTGAGTAGGTCATGTGCATTGTGCGAGGTGAGAAGTTTGAGTTGTACTTTGTGCCATCCTGAACTAGTCTAGAACTTTCCTCGTGTGTGAGTCAAAATGAAATGATTAAGTATCGTTAGGCTAGGAGATGATATAGGCATTTCTTTGATTGACCATTGAGACACTTTTGTCCACCAGTGCTAAAATTATCCATAGTCAACCCTATTGAGTCTGTAGACCTTTTCCTTGGCACCCGCATTACAAGCTAAATTCCCCTTGTTCTTAATGAAATCTTGTTCACCCTTTATCTCCGAAAGCACTTAAGTCGCAATAAGAGTAAGGAGAGAGACTGGTGGCTTTTGAGTGGAACCATAGGAAGGCCGAGAAGGCGCGTTGTGTTTAAATGAATTACTAGCTGGAAACACCAAAATTAAGGGGAGTGTAAAAAAAAAAAAAAAAAAAAAAAGAAAAATAGATTTTGAAGCACACCTCCCAGGTATTGATTCGAGCTAGTAAGCATCTAAGTGATGATATTCTTAAAGAAGAAGAGTATAATCGTGTATTGGTTCGTGGCATCATATTGACTTGGTCGTCATGAGAAGGTGTTTGAAAGTGAAGAGTAATGTATTAAATTGCTTAGGAGGGATAGTCACTATTTTTCCAAATATATCCTACCCGTTCCTTAGCTTACATTACAACCTATGAAGTCCTACTTGATCCGAGTCTATGCGAACTTAAATTAGTCAAGTCTTACACTACGTGCAAGCCTATGGTACAAACATGGGTGGCATATGAGTTATTTTGTTAGAGCAAGTGAATTCTTTTGATTGGAGAGTCCTTAAAATATACTTAAACTTATGCTTGAGTGTGTGGACTACTTTCTCTCTTTGGTTTATTGGCGAGGGCACATGATTTGCAAAATATTGGTAAAATCCTTGGTTTTTTAGTTGGTACAAGAAGTGAGTCATAGTTTGGGATGTATTGGAGTCAAATTGTGAGGCTAAGGTGTTAGAGAGAGTCGCACAATTATTTTGATTAGTCTTGGCATGAGGTAAAGCTTAAGGAAAAGTATGAATAGTGCTTATGCTAGGTTCTAAGCATTGATATAAACCATTGTCATTGATGTGATGCTTGAGTATGTTTTGAAATGTATTTCTTGACTATGCGCTTAATTTTATTCGCTCGAGGACGAGCAAAAGTCTAAGTGTGAGGTTGTGATAAACGACCAAAAGTGTATGGTTTTGAGTGTATTTTCATCTCATTTGTCGTGTGAGTTGCGGGAGATTACATGATATTTGAAGTGAATTATAATCATTATGTATTTCTTATTTGTAGGAGTGAGATTGAATGATAATGGCGCAAAATATATCAACTTATTGCTAAAAGGAGAAAAATTGAAGATTGGGAACTCGTCGATTCTTGTGTGTGGCATGAAAACGGACGTGAAAAAGGAGAAAAATGAAGGAACAAAACAGCAAAGTGAAGCGAAGGCACGGATCGCTTCGCGAAATGGAAGAATTTCAAAAGCTGAATCCGCGTCCATGGGCGCGCGGCGCGTGAAGGCAGACTCGGATTACAGCTTTTCCATCCGAAGTGGGGTCAAATAATTCCGCCCCTTAGCAACCCTAAGTGATATAAATACATCAAAGAATGAATTTTTAAGGGTTACAAAACATCTTTGAAGTCAAGAACAAGCAAGGAGCAAGACAGAAGATTCAAAAATGAGTTTTTATCTTTCTTCTTCCCTTTACCTATTATTGGTGATGAATTCTTATATTGTAGTTGTGAAAACAATTATGAGTAGCTAAACTATTTATTCGAGGGTTTGATGGAAACTCTTGGAGGATGAATTTTTGTTGCGTTTCATATAAGTTTGCCATTGGATTTTCTCTACTTGTTCAACTACGTGATTATTGTGGTTGATTGAAGGGCCCTCAGTCGGCTATGCCTATTTAGTGTGTATTGCTTGGAAAATGGTACATATTTAGGTACTTGTTGAATAACATCACTCCTAACGTATATGAGGGATCAATATAGAGGGTTTAAAGGTGGGATTAAGTGTCACAATCCAAAATCCATCAAAGGTCGTGATGGCGCCGGACACCACTGCCAAGCAAGCCAATACCAAATAGTTACTTAAATTCTCATTTTAGTATTTCTGAAAACATAAATTTCCTTCAATTCAACCAATAACAAATGAACTTTAAGGAATAATATTAAAGTTTTCAAATTTCAATGCTAAATATCCCATAATCATCACAGAACCAGGTGTCACAAGTGCATGAGCATTTACTAAGAAGTGAAATAAAATACAATAACTACCCGGAATAAAAATTTGGACAGAAAAGAAGATACAAGTACTCTGAAGGAGACTCTGCTGGTTGTTGATCGTCTTATAAGATGCAGCTCACCTAAGTCCCTGTATCAACCATGCCGCTGTGCCCACAAGGCCAATATCCATACATATACATGTACAACAAAATGTACAGCAAGTGTAGTATAAGTACGAAAATAACGCGTACCCAGTAAGTATCCCGTCTAACCTCGAAGAAGTAGTGACGAGAGGTCAACTCTAACACTTACTAGTAGTCCAATAATATGATAATTTGAACGTCTAATTAAGCATGACATATAACATAAGACTCAGAACAAGAAATAACTGAACAAGTCTTTCCCATAGTTAGGAGCTTAAGTCACTTCCATCCTTTAAAACATGTAATCATACAAACAATAAATTTATACTAGTTACAAAAGGAACTTCCAGTTCTATTATCACACACAAATACCACTGAGGATGTTTGGCCCGATCCAACATAAATGTAAAATGTGCACTACCGAGGGTCGAATGGCGCGAACCACAGATGCATCTATTACCCCGCTCGCGAATCATACATGCGACGCAGTCAAATATAAATTTAAAAGAATTACCCCGCTCACTAATCATACATGTGACGCGGTCAAATATAAATTTAAAAGAATTACCCCACTCGTGAATCACACATGTGACGCGTTCAAATATAAATTTAAAAGAATTACCCTACTCATGAATCAAACGCGCGACGCGGTTACACATAGATTTCTTAAGCTATTATAGTATTCTTCCATTCTTTTCACAATATGAAATTTCAATGAAAACTTTTAAGATCCCAATTTTTCCTCAGTTTCAACTCCTTTCAAAACATTTAATAAGCAAACTCAATCCCGCTCTTTCTCAAGGCAAACAATAAACATAAATCAATAATAATATCAATAAGTCATGATGTAAGCCTAAAACTACCCGGACATAGGCATAGCTAGCAGCTACGTACGGACTCTCGTCACCTCATGCGTACTAATCGGTTCCAAGCCTGTACTACTATTGAGAAGCGAGGATGGTCGATGCAGTTTTACCCAATAAGGTCGGGATCGATTTTCACAGGGAGTTAATTGATTTGGAATTAGGTATCTATCTAAATCTAGATGCATGTTTTGTTCCTAATTGCACTTCCACACATGTTGATGTTGATTCTAATTCTAATTCTATTCTATAGTTTGCAAAGATTTAAGCTAAGTAAAATATTTTTTATGTTGGTTTTCAAGTGTTTAAAAGGACTAGGGTAGTGACTTCCGCCTAGGTGGATATCTATTGAGTAGCAAGAATCTAGGGCTAGCTTGATCAATTTGGGGTCTTAATATAGCTATCACACCCAAGTACTCACTCTACACCTATCGGTAGTTTGAGTTATTTTATCCAATTTTGCTTTCTCAAGTTTAAATAGGTATTCATGTAATCCAAGTGATACTAGCTCAAGTCGGGTATTACTATCTCTAAGTTTAACCCTTTAATTGGGGCTATCAATTTCTTGAGTTCACCCCAATTCCTTGTTAGCCTAGTTTTCCTAGACTTAGTCCCTCTTTCTCAAGAAGAGACCAAGTCATAAAGGCATGAATCAGTGTTTGCAGCCACTAATTCTTCAATTCTAGCAAGAACTAGGCTAAATATCACTAACCCATAAACATTCAAGCCCTAAAATTCAATACCCATTAAATACCCACACTAGGGTTGGGTCACAACCCTAGCTATGGGTCTAGCTACTCATAGAAATAGCAGAAACCAAAGATAAAGAGAAGATAAAATCCATAATACTAAATTAAAAGATGAAAATCTAATGTTATAAGGTAAACCTTGTACAAAATTTCCCAAAAAATAAAACCTAGCCGTCTCACGTGCTCAGCAAACACATAACATAACCTAAAACTGACAAAAAGTTATATTTATACTAAGCTGAAATTTTCGGACAAAAATATCCCTGTGGAGGTTTCGCGACTGCGTAATTCTGACCGTGGCCGCACTTTTTCTTTTGCGGCCGCGTAAAAGTGATCATGGTCCACGCTTTTAACTTCTGAATCTAGGGTTCACAATGGACTCGCGGACCGCATAATTTCCATCGTGGTCACGCAGGAGGCTTTCGTGGCCGCATAATTGTAACGCGGACCGCACTTCTTGCTTTAGCTGTAAATGTGAACTCTCTGAACCTCAGCAACCGTGGTCCGCTTAATTCCAATTGCAGCCGCACAATTACTTTCATGGCCGCGTCTTTCTGTCACGGTCTGCGTTCATGTTATAGCCCAAAATTCCATCTCTCTGAATCTTCAATTCGCGGACCTCGAAATAGTGTTCGTGACCGCGTTGGTACTTTTCGGCCTCACTTTTCTGCCGCTGTCCGCATTCCACATCTCTTGGCCCAGTCTTGGTTTTTGTTTAAGTTTTGTCTCCTTTATGAGTTGATTATGGCTTCTTTGGCTCATTTTGAACAATCCCTATGAGCAAGCATATTACATTAGTTTCCGGGAATACCTTCATGCATTTTTGGCCCCAAACATAAGTAAAAGAGAGAAAATAACAGGTTAAAATCCCTACTTATTAACTCCCCCAAACTTAAGCTTTTGCTTGTCCTCAAGCAAATAAGTTCAATCCCACCTCCACAATAAAAAAAGGACATTTTAGTTGGCCTAAGGTGACTCCATCAAGCATCAATTAGGACTAACAATTACACTCAACACAAATGAATTATTAACAACATTATGTTATGACATTTTGAGTACCATAGTTCTAATGTGACATTAGAGCATCAAGAGTTGACTCAATTCATCAAGGAAGCTCGCTCTCTCTCGTAGGTCATTGTGGATCCCAAACTCCTCATCCTATACTCTCCATGAGCAAATCTCACTTTTTAGAATGTAACACTCAAAACAAGGGTTGTGAAGAAGTGCGCTCGTCACTCTCAAAAGAATGCCATAAGTCCTACTTTAAGTACCATAAGATTGCTCTTGTGTAAATCACCACTAATATAAGCTCACTCATCTCGAAATCATATAGGTCTCTAGTGGGGATGTAATGAAGGCTTTTGGATCAAGGTAGGACTTATCAGACTATGATGGTTTCATCTTTCCTCAAGCACTCCATTTTCTCAATTCGGCTCATACTTTATTGACTCTTTTTTAGTCATTTTCTTCTTCCTTGGGGGAACTAGAGAGACACACTGTCACTCTTTCTTATTCATGACAATAATTTTTCTCCTTTTCTCATCATTGCGTTCTTTGAATCCCTTCAACCTTCACTTTCTTTTTGGCATATGTCTTTTTGACTTTTCTTCCTTTTCTTTGCCTTTCCTTTGCATCAATTCTTTTTATTCTTTGAACCTTTTATCACTTTTAAATTTCTCATCTCTCCCCCAAACTTATGTTTTTGAAAATTGTTCATCATGAATGCTAAGAAAGGATTGGGTTAAGAGAGGGTCATTATAAAATGGATAAAGGCTTGTAATGTGGCTATTGAATGAAAAAGGCTTAGGATCAAAGGGGTTGACTAGGGATATCATATTGGTAGGCTATGGAAGCTTTCAAAGTTCAAATTAGACCAAGGATAGCCTACAATCATTTATCAAGTCGAGCTACACTTAGAATTTCTCCTAGACAAACATTCAGGGCAAGTTCTAGACTTATTGGCACGGGACTTGGACTTGCAATTCAATGCCTCACCTCTCAAGCTGATGGATTGTTAAAGAGTAAAGTGTTTAGGGTCCACAAAAAGCCTAGCTAAGATTGAAAATCACAAATGGCTCAAGGAAACCACTCGATGATTGTTTTAGTCAACTCAAGAGTCTCAAAGTCACAACTAGAGCTATTCTTTGTCAATCAATTTGTCTCTAACCATGAGGTCGAAGGTAAATGTGTTAGTGCCAAGTGAGGCCTGCTTGAGACTCTTTTATTCATAACTACTACATATCAAAGAAAAAAGAAAATAGACTCAGTCTCTTAAGAAGGTTGTCACGCCATCCATCGTTGGGAAGAGCCACCCGATTCACACAACATAAACCTTTGGAAAGAACCGTGGAATTAAGAAAACCAAAGCCTTATTATTCAAACAAAATTTAAAAAGAAGCTAAAAACTTAAAAAGAAGCTACAAAAGGAAATAAGAAGCTAAGCTATTAGGGAAAAATAACGAAAGAAGCTATAAAGTCAACTACGGAAAGTAAAATGAATATGTACAATAATGGAGTAAAAGGAAATATAAAAAATAGAACTGAATATATACATCGAATGATAAAGTTATATACATACCAAAAGTGAAAATAACGATAAGTAAAGAAAAAGAAAAATAGTATCATAGTTATTACATGCCAATGTCATCAAATCATCATCAACTCAAAATGGACCACCTCCCTAAATAAAATATATCATTGTCCTCAATGCTAATATCAAAATAAGATCAGGGAAAGGTTAGAGTAAAGAAAACTCCCTATGTGGTCTTTGTATGCATCGGGTCAGGCACATGAGTGGGGACCTCGGACTGAATAGTATCATCAGCTCCCTCCGGGTCCTCTAACTGGATCTCCAATTCCTCTAACTGAGGAACCATCGAGTTGCGGAGTATCTGGGTCATCTCCTCAGCAATATGTGAAGTGGCAGCCGGCTACTCAGACTAGCCAGCTGTTGTATCTGATACCTCATGCTCTGCTGCTTGGGCTTGCTCCTCCATGAGAAAGTCCAGTGGGATGTCTCCAGCAGATGTAAGCTTCTCTACCTCTTTCTTCAGCAGTTCCATAGACTTTTTTGAGGCCTGGGTCTTCCTCATCTTCTTCACTTGCTTGCCCAGATCCTTGATAATCTTTCCATGTGCATCCAAAGTCTTCAGGATCTTTGTTTGGTTGTCCAGGATCTTCTTCTGATTGCCCAGAAGCTCCTTCAATGAATCCTCCACTAAGGGAGGTACCTGAAGCTGTGTTGGGGTTGGTTGTGCTACTATTGCACTGTATAAGACATATAACTTTGTTGTAGCTGCATGCATCCAGTTGTTGATGTTGGATAGTGTTTGAGAAACCTGCAATGCAGTCTAAGGGTAAGTGGAAGAGGGGGGCACAGATAGTGGCACGGTGATGGATGGCCCAGACGAGGAAGGAGGCATGGCAGCTGAAGAACCCTCTATTGGGGAAGGCTCTGACCCGGTGGCTACTACCCTTGGCTCTTCAGACTGCCAGTGGAGGTAGTGGCTTTTCCTTCACTTTTGGGATGTCTGCTCCTTGAAGGGTGTACCAGGAGAAAGGCTTTATCGGCTTCACCTTCATGCCATAGTGCCTCCCCTCTACCCCTTAGTCCACGAGATACATTATGATGAAGTTGGGGTAGGGGTAGGGGTAGGATCGTTTTTCTTTTCCGACTGCTTTGGAGATTTGGTAGGACATGAGGTTCCCCACATTGATTGGATACCCCGCCATGATGGATACTACCAGAATTGCCCCAGAGAGTGGGAGGACACTACCATGCTGGCAGGGTCAAGCCGGCTGCACACAAATGTGGACCACCCTTTGGCTTCAAAGATGAGGGTGTTCCTAGCTATTGGTACTCCGGCTGTGAATCAGGCCGGTGTTGTCCCTGGGATGGCAATTACTTCTACTAGTCAAGGACGGGCTGCTTTATCTAGGGCCAGCTTCTTCGAATAATGCACTGCTTCCACATCCTCAAAACCAGCATATTTGTTCAAAGTGTTGCCATCAAACCGTATCTTCAGGTTCCGTACCTTTGTCACAGTGGTGCCCTTTTTGATGTGGGAAACATTTGCGTAGAACTCCTTGACAAGGTACTCATTTCCATCCACAACCTTGCTGGTGAAGTATTTCCACCCTTTTCTCTCCTTAAATTGTCTCTTGAAATTTGGATTGTGCGGAAGGAGGTCTCTTTCTATGAACTGTCGCTCAACGGTGAGCGACCTTTGGGGCCACCATTCCTGGAATTTCAAGTAGGCCTTCTCACTCACGAACCTGTCAGCCCACATCTCGAGATTTCTTGATCTAGAGAGACCACCCACATTGGTATCACCTCTCTCCCGTCATCTGGGACCTTGTCATCATCATCAATATTAATTAAGGCAGTTGTTGAGGTCGGAGTTGCAGCAGGTGAGGAAGATGGTGCCGAAGCCTCACTACCTCCCTCTGAGCCATCAGACGACCCAGAAAATGAGGTAGGCTCATTGACCAATCTAAAAGGTTTTGATTGAGCCTCCGGTTAGTGTTGTGAAGATTCTCCCTCAGAAGTCTCCCGGGATGGGAGATACTCACTTGTGTCTGAGGATTCAGTAGGAGGTCTAGTGAGGGTTGCATTTTTGCTTATAATCCTTTGTGCTGCTAAGGGTAAGGCTTGCTTGCCTTTACCCCGGCCTCGGGAGGATTCTCCCCTCCCTTTTGATTTGTCTCCTCCACCACGAGAACACACCATTTTTTGCAACAAATGAGTAGTGAAAGACTGTTAGGATTGGAGTTGAATCATTGGTTAAAGCATCACAGATGAAATGAAAACAATGCTTCTCAGAATAGGGTACCGCACATCGCGTAAAAGTGAACGCGGTCGCGAAATGCCCATCGCGGACCGCGCAAAAGTGAACGCGATCCCGAAGATGTCAGGTTCAAAACTACTGACTCACTGATCTTTCTCACATGTGGACCGAAAAATTGAATGCAACCGCGAAGGCAATTGATAGACTCTCTGAAGTTCAAAAGCGCGGACCACGAAAACTTGAACGCGGCCGCGAAGGACCAATCGCGGACCATGAAAAAGGAACTGCGGACACGAAATCTAAACAACCCTCATTGCCTAAAATCTAGGGTCTCACGGACCGCGTAATTTTGGACGCGGCCGCATACCCTACCACGGACCGCGAAAAATTGACCGCGACCGCAAAATTCAAATGAGATCGATACTGAAGAACACTGTCAACTAGGATTTCACTAATCGTGCAAAAGTTAGAGCAATTAACCATGCAAAGTTACTAACCCCAACCCCCATTAGGCATAAAACACTACCCATATGTTTTTAATCAAAATTTAATCATCAAATTGACATTTTCGCATGAAACTAACCCTAATTAAAAAGGAAAATTAAAACAAAGAGAAAAGAAAAAGAAAAATAAAAAATCAAATTAATTAAATGCACATGTCAGTTGTAAAATTTTGTAGGAAATCTACTCTTGATGTGAATGAAATGAGATTGAAAGCAAGGAGAGATGAACATTGCTTTTAGGTGTGGTGAAAAGTTGGGGTTCGTAAAGTATAAAATGAATCAGGAACCCCTATTTATACTTAGAACAAGTGGAACCCACCACCTTACTTGAGTGCAGTCACGAAATTTTGTCGCGGTCCGCACACTTTTACCTTTTGTAGAATTGCTTCAAACACATAGGCACGATCCGCGAAATATTGGCCGCGGCCGCCGAATGTCTGTCGTCCGCAAAAATTTGAACTCGGCCGCGAACTGTGAAGGGAATTTGACAGGCCAACTTCAGAGAGTTGGCATTTTTCTAATTTCAACTACGCGATCGCGCACAGAAATGTGCGGCCGCAAAGTGATCACGCGGTCCGTTAACTTTTTGGTGCGGTCCGCGAACTTTTGTCACTTAGCCAAATTTTGTCCTTGTCAATTTCCTGCACTGCACAACCAGTTCGTACATACACTTCCCAATCGGTTAGTCCAAAACAATGCCTAATCTAAGAAGAAAATCAAAAGAAGAAAAAAAAACATGGTTTTCCTCCCAAGAAGCGCTTGATTTAACGTCGCGGCACGACGCATGTTACCATCATCACTTGAAATGGATCAAGGCCACAACATGACTATCATCAATATTTCCAAGGTAGTGCTTCACTCGGTGCCCATTGACTCTAAAGATCTCGCCATTCTTGTTTTTCATATCTAGAACACCAAACAGAGTTACATGCACCACTTCAAACGGGCCACTCCACTTTGACTTGAGCTTTCTCGGAAACATCCGTAACCGAGAGTTGAATAGAAGAACCAAGTCACCTTCCTTGAATTCTTTATTCCAGATATACTTGTCATGTAACTAGTTCATCTTGTCCTTATACAAGGACGAGCTGGAATAAGCATGGAACTGGAACTCATCAAGTTTATTTAGTTGCTCTACCCGGAGATTGGTAGCTACATCCCATTCAAGGTTCAATTTCTTCAGCACCCACATGGCCTTGTGCTCTAATTCAACCGGAAGATGACATGCTTTCCCAAATACCAACATGTACAGAGACATACCAATTGGAGTCTTGTATGTTGTTCTATAGGCCCATAAAGCATCACCAAGTTTCCTTGACCAATCAGTCCGATTTGCATTGACAATCTTGGATAATATGCTCTTTATCTCCCTGTTGGACACCTCAACCTGTCCACTTGCTTGGGGGTGATAAGGGGTTGACACCTTATGATTGACACCATACTTGGAAAGTAAAGTGTCGAAGGCTTTGTTGCAAAAATAAGAACCCCCATCACTAATGATAGCCTTTGAGGTGACGAACCTTGTGAAGATATTTTTCTTTAAGAAATCCACCACACTCCGTGCCTTATTGTTGGGAAAATACATAGCTTCAACCCATTTGGAAACATAGTCAACAACAACAAGAATATAATTGTTCCCACATGAACTCACAAATGGCGCCATAAAGTCAATGCCCCACACATCGAATACATTAATCTCAAGAATGGTTGTGAGGGGCATTTCATTCTTCTTGGAAATTCCACCAGCTCTTTGGCACATATCACAACGCCTAACAAGCTCGCTTGTGTCTTTGTACAAGTTAGGCCAATAGAATCCACAGCTTAGGACCTTTTGTAGAAGTTCTCACCCCACCATGATGACCACCATAGGGAGAGGAATGGCAATCTTCAAGAATACTCAATTGCTCTTCTTCCAGAACACATATCCGGATAACACCATCATTGCATGCCTTGAAAAGATATGGCTCGTCCCAATAATAATCCAAGCAGTCCCGTTTGAGCTTCTTCCTTTGGTTAGAAGAGAGCTCACTCGGGACAATGCCGGTCACAACAAATTTATCCACATCTGCGAACCGAGGAATCCCATTCAAAGACACAGAGTGGAGTTGTTCATCCGAAAATGAATCATTAATCTCGAGGCCATCATGGAGCCTCCCCTCCTCTTCCAAGCGGGACAAATTGTCTGCCACTTGATTCTCACTCCCTTTTCGGTCTATGATTTCAAGGTCAAACTCTTGTAGAAGAAGAACCTATCTCATCAACCTAGCCTTAGAGTTTGGTCATCAAGTAACGAAGTGCCGCGTGATCGATGTGCACAATCAGTTTGGTAGCCATAAGGTACGACCGGATCTTTTCCATGGCGAAGACAATGGCTAATAACTCTTTATCGGTCACCATATAGTTGACTTTGGCATCATTTATTTTTTTTCTTGCATAATAAATCGGATGAAATATCTTGTTGATTCATACCCCAAAACAGCTCCTACCGCAACGTCGCTAGCATCGCACATGAGCTCAAAGGGTAAGTTCCAATTGGGTGCGGTAATGATGGGAGTGGTAGTCAACCTATACTTGAGAATCTAAAAATCTTTCATGAAATCATCATTGAATACAAACTTGGCATCTTTTTCCAACAACATGCACAAGGGGTTCACCACTTTTGAGAAATCCTTGATGAACCTTAGGTAAAACCCCGCGTGACCAAGAAAGCTCCTCACTCCCTTGACGGAAGTAGGAGGAGGGAGTTTCGATATAAATTAAATTTTTTCTTTGTCCACTTCAATACCATTCTTGGAGATCTTATGGCCTAGGACAATTCCCTCCTCGACCATAAAGTGGCACTTCTCCCAATTAAGCACAAAGTTGGTCTCTTCACATCGGGATAACACTTTGTAAGATTATCCAAGCATTCTTCAAAAGAATCCCCCACAACACTGAAATCATCCATGAACACCTCGAGGAAGTCCTCCAACATATCCGTAAGTATTTCCATCATACACCGCTGAAAAGTAGCAGGTGCATTACACAAACCAAACAGCATCTGTGAGAATGCAAATGTGCCATACGGACAAGCGAAGGTGGTTTCTCTTGGTCTTCAAGTGCAATGAGAATCTAGTTATATCCGGAATACCCATCCAAGAAGCAATAATAAGCACATCCGGCAAGTTTATCCAACATTTGATCAAGAAAGGGCAATGGAAAATGATATTTTCGGGTCACTTTGTTCATCTTCCTATAATCCATGCATACCCTCCAACCGGTGACAGTTCTTGTGGGGATCAATTCATTTCTATCATTTGTGATCACAGTCATGCCCCCTTCTTTGGGACACATTGTACCAATGAAGTCCATGAACTATCATAAATGGGGTAGACGACACCTGCATCTAGCCACTTGATGATCTCTTTCTTGAAGACCTTTTGCATGGCCTTATTCAACCTCCTTTGATGTTCCACGAAGGTTTTGGCATCTTCGTACAATATGATTTTGTGCATGCAAAATCCGGGGCTTATACCCCGAATATCAGCTAAAGTCCAATCTATTTCCTTCTTCCTCCTTTGAAGCACCGCAAGGGTGGAATCTACCTGCACGTTAGTCAAGCAGGAAGAAAGAATAACAGGTAATGTGGAACAAGGGCCTAAGAACTCATACCTGAGGTGTGAAGGCAAGGGCTTCAACTCCAATGTTGGTGGCTCCTCGATTGAGGGCTTTGTTGGTGGAGTCTTCCGGTTCTCAAGGTCCAAGGAAAGTTTATGGGGCCCATATGTATAGGATCCCATTCCTTGCAAAGCATTTGCACATTCTACCAAGCCTTCCTTCTCATCCTCATCTTGATTCAACAACACAGCTTCCAAAGGGTCTTTCACATTAATCATAACACTCGTGTCATCAATAATCACCTCATTCACAAGATCCACAAAGGAACACACTTCGTTGCTATTAGGCTTCCTCATTGATTTGCACACGTGGAACACAACTTTCTCATCTGCCACCCGGAAGGTGAGCTCCCCAGCTTCCACATCAACCAAGGCCTTCCCTGTTGCTAGGAAAGGTCTATCCAATATCATTGGCACCTCATATTAAACTTCGTAGTCGAGAATCACAAAGTGTGCGAGAAGAATGAATTTGTCGACCCGAACTAGCACATTATCAATTATTCCCAGTGGCCTCTTCATTTTCTGGTCCGCCATTTGCAACGTCATGGAAGTAGGTTTTGGTTGCCCAATCTCTAATGTCTTGAACACAGAATATGGCATCAAATTAATGCTAGCTCCCAAATCACACAAGGCTTTGGCGAAATCGGCACTACTAATAGTGCATGGAATTGTAAATGCATCGGGATTTTCTAGCTTTGGAGCCATGGAATGCACAATGGCACTCACTTGATGTGTCATTTTGATCGTCTCGCAATTCATTGACCTCTTCTTTGTTACCAAGTCCTTCATGAACTTGGCATATCCCGGCATTTGTTCTAGAGCTTTAACCAAAGGCACATTGATGGACAAACTTGTTACACCCTATATTTTCGTACGTAAAAGTATTCCATAAGTAAATTGATGAAAGCTCAAAAATGAGATATCACATCCCTCATTTTCGTACGTTAAAGTTCCGTTTTAAGTTAATTGACGTAAGTTCGAGAATGAGATTATTTTGATATTATAAGCATTCTGCTATTTCAAACAAGTAATGAATAAATTAATGAACGTGAGAGGGTAAGCAAATCGAAGAAAATGAATTTTGTCAAAGTTTGACATTTTGGGATAAAATACGGCCCCAACTTAAATATCCGGTATTTATGGACTAGTGTCATACAAGGTACCACATGACCATGATAGTGAGGTGTATAAAGTATGTTAAAAGTGAGTAGTATTTTAAGTAGTTTGAGATAATTCATAATTATGCAGATAATTGAATAATTATAGATTTTTAGTGGGAGATTAACTATGTAATTAAGCTTATTTGGATAAAGATTGATGGGCTGATGTGGCAGCTAGTTAAAGCCCAAGTTAATGACTCTTAAGTCATATAACTTGGTGTCACAATTAGAGGATGGGTGGCTTAGTCATCCCTTAGAGTGGGGCCCACAACCAAAAGTCTTAAGACAATCTTAATACATCATTATTATGGAAAATGGAGATGTGTGTAGCAGAGGCATTCTAAAAATGAAATGGGCTTTAATTCACAACATGGAATGAACTTTAACTCTCGGAAATTAGATTCTCAACATGAATTCATAACTCTACAACAGCATGATATTTTCTATTCTAAGGGAGTACGGTGTAATCATTCTCAAGAATATCATACAGATTTTTCCCTACTTTGATTCACCGTTACGTGTTTTGTCGCAATTGACGTGTGTTAGAGGAATTGTCAAGAGAATCGGCTCAGGTATGTTAAGTCTAGCGCTTCTTTCCTTTTGGCATGATCTATACGACATAAATGAAATGACCAAATGCACAACTTCCATAAATGACTCTATTCATAGAAGTATTAGAGGTGTCTATGTTCTTAAATCCCCATGTGTATTTTTATTACATATTCTGTTCATGGGTCTTAGAAAAATACGTAAGTTGAAAAAGTTTACTTCATGATATTACTCGAAGGCATAATGGTCTTATGACCTTCCAAGAGACTTTATTGACGTACTTCTCATGCATTACATTCATTTATACATGTACATTGACCCATGACCAGATGGCGTTATA